>CAJNOQ010008668.1:0-10975 GCA_905250885.1 Didymodactylos carnosus | reverse complement strand
GGCCAAAACACAATGTTTGTTGTGTGAAAATCACGTTTGCTGACCTAAGTGCATCTGGTGAGTGACTTTCGGCATTTTAGAAGGTACCGTGTTGTCAAGAGATAGTTTTTTCTCTAGGTTTAAGAAGTGTCTCTGGCGAATGTGATCGTAAATATGAAAAATCTGGACCATCCGACATATTTTATATAAGTTATAATATTGAAAATGAATATTATGATGTTTGTTAAAGAATGAACGTTTGTATGTGTATGTATGTGCAATAGAGAGTGAATGTATCGATTAGTACATGCCAGGTGCAGCTGATTTCTCTGTCTCTCGCTTCTTCCGTTCATCTTATATTAAGAGAGGCACCTGTGTGTGTAAGATATAGAGAAAAAATCGATAATAGGCATATATAACGATGAAAAGACCTGTTAAGTGTTCAACTGTGTCCTATTAATCGATTTTGAACACTTGAAGCCATAAAAAGTTCCATACCAAAATTTAAATATCAGAAAACTAGAAATTTAAGTGAAATTAGAGAGAGGTTTTCCGAAAACCCTTAGAAAACCCTGATCACGTGATATGCGAACATTGCCAAACCCATACGTTTGTACACGTTTTAATACTCTTTCCAATGCCGTTTGAATGAGCCCTCTGTCACCTATCTGAGCTGCGTTATAAAGGTTTTAAAAAAGCTCTCTTTTTTAAAAATTAAAATTGGTTTTAAAAGTCGGGAGTTTGAGTTAGAGATTTAATTTTTTTTTTAATCCATCTTTCAACCCTGAATTCGAATATCATATTCCAAAAGTTTTCTGCCGCTGCGTCTTTATAAAAACTCATTTTATTCAAAACCTATAGCTCAAAAATCCTGATTTTCTAGAAACTAATATAACTGATTTTCTAGTTTTTCTAATATCGCTCTTAATACTCAACTTTTTACAGCGCTTCTTTTATTCTTTTCTCCCTTTGAGATGTACGGTATATGCCCCAAGTTGCGATTCAAAGCATTCTGTCGTTCCTAAGAAAAATGTTCCGCGAGGTTAAACTCACCATGTCCTCATGAAAAATACACTAAATTTAACTTTATTATAAACCATTTGATGAGGCTTGGCGATACAACTCTAATCATGTACGTCTTGTAGCCCTGTTACGTAGTAGTTGTTTTTCTGAAGCTGAAGAATCTTGAATGATACATTTTCTCAGAAGTTTGCATGAAAGAATCTCTCGCTGGCAATAAAACGCATTGAATCGCACGTCATTACAGAGGGCTCATCGAGATCTATCGATTGATGTATTCGAATCATAATGGACTGCGGGATTATTATACTTTTCGTAACGAAAATCTGTTTTCTAAGAAAAATGAAAGTAGCAGTCGGAAGTCAAATTATTTCATAAATAAAATATTAAAACTCATTCCGTCTTTAGAAGAAAATTCATTTTTCAACGGCATCTACCACCAAAAACCTTGGCGTGCGACAATGTAACTGTTATATCGCGCAGTAACAAAAGCAACTAAAGAGCTGCTGGCCTTAGTGCTAGTGGGCAAACGTTAGACAAATAAAATAAAAAAGAATTCAAGAAGATCCGTTCATCAGAATAAAACTTTTATACTGAACTGCAAAACAAATTTTGACTTTAGAAATCAAGTTTTTATTCTTCAGTATGTGGTATAGAAAGAAACTGAGAATAGTTCATCATAGGTTATCGACTATGGCGAATCGAATGAACACATGCAAAAATACGTGCGGGATACTTTTCTAATAGCTGAAATCTGCAAAAAAATTATTTCTGATTTTGAGTATTTCAGAAAGATCTCTGTAAAACCCTCAAAAACCATCGTAAAATCAACAAACCATAGTGCATTCGAAAGCAGACAGTTAGGGCTATCTAACTAAGTATAAATCTCAAAACCGGTATTTTTGACCAAAATTGCCATTTTTTTAAAAAGGGATGAGCCTTAAGCATAAAAAGTAATTTTTGAAAACCTTGCCAGCGATTGCATAATAACAAAGAATTTTCGTCAGCGAAGTTGTAGCTGCACAAGCAAAACCTGCCCAGCAAAAATATCTAGATGCATTCGCTGGTGCATCTAGATACATGGGTAAAAAAAATCTAGTTATGCATCGAGTAAAAGCGATGCACTAGATGCAAGAGGCGATGCATCGCATGCCAATATAGGAATATTGAAACGATAAAAAAGGCGATATTTAAAATGCATTAACAGTGAATCGCCTTTTGCATCGATTTTTTTTCACAGTTCTGCATCTAGCTTAGAGCGCCGCAGCTATGCAGCCAGATACAAAAAAGTAAAAAACAATCTGTGCCTACGAGAATCGAACTCGACCACTTCGTATCAGAATACATATCATATATGGAATTTTATATATATACTTACAAAGCATTTACCGACTGGGCTATCCAGGTACATTGATCTACTTAATCGATATCTGTCATATCATGATGCAGATATAAAGGAAATAGTTCAAACAATGAAAAAATTGGAGTGCTGCTTTGGGAAAAACGAAACAGAATAAAAGACAAAACTGTTCTGTGCGGAGCAGAAAAAGGTTCTGAGAGCGCTTATTAACTCTAGCTACCAATGACTGGATAGTCCATGTTTTATCACTATGGATTATTGTACAATCTGAAACGAATATCAGAATATATAGGAGTTTGCAAGAGAATAGAGATAAGTGACAGCCTCGGTGTAATAATTTCATTATTCTCTGGTGGCTTGTGGATGTAGTAATACAGCCATACTCGTTCAGTACGGTAGATATAGAGAGTACAGGTCTAAAATGACATTCTGGCTTGACCGTATTATTAATCCGAATGGTTTGAGCGTCAGTATCTCTCGGATACACATTCTACACAAGTCCAAGCATGATGTTATCATCATATGTGATAACGATTACCTTACGGTAATTCGGTCACTGAAAAGGATTCTCGATCCTTTTTGAGTTCTTTTTCTTATTTCTTTTAGAAAAAAATTTACGGCCATAATCTACTAGTGTATTTATTTATTCTTTTACATCATCGTATCTTGATAGTTTTCTATTTAATAGATCCACTAGTGAATGCAGCTGGCTTCATAGCAAAAAGACAAAAGTTAAATCGAGCATCGCTCGATGCAGCTAGATGTGGACGATGAACTGCTAGATGCATCGACTAAAAGACGATGGAGGTTTTTAAAGAATAGTTAAATAACTGTGCATCTAGCAATAGTCGATGCAGCTAGCTTCATACATCTAGCTGGATCTACTAGTGCATCTATCAAATGAAGCTAGCTGCATCGACTTTCACTAGATACATAGTTATTTATTTATTCTTTAAAAATCTCGATCGTCTTTTAGTCGATGCATGTAGCAGTTCATCGTCCACATCTAGCTGCATCGAGCGATGCCCGATTCAACTTTTCTCTCTTACCCATGCAGCTAGCTGCATTTATCATTGTATCTAGTGAATCTAGATGCATCGAGCGATGCTAGCTGCTTTTTTCGTGCTTGGGTGGTACCATTCTGCATGGAATAGGCTGGAGGGGATTTCAAAACTAAATATCTGAACAGAAGTAGAATGAAAATTAAAACATGTAGAGTTTTAAAACTGTTTAATTAATAATTTTTTAAAGTTTTTGTCGTCAGAAAAGAAAAACTTTTGTTCTAACAGTTTTTATGAGTTATGCTTTGCGTAGTCAGAATCCGTGGCAAGATTTTGAGAAGCGTACCCCTGCAACAAGGCTTCCGAAAACCCCAGCAATTATTGTTACAATCAACACCTTTAATTTGTAACCTAGTGGTTATCTACCCCAAACTGTTCTCTGCAATTCTGTGCAACCCCCCCCCCCCCCCCCCCTATCTGTTGTGGTTCTCGAATGGCACGCGCTTATCCGACGGAATGGTAGCGAATTACGGGTGATTCAGAAAAATGCCTGCCATTCGAGAACTACAACAGACAGAGAAGTCGGCATCGCGCAGAATTGTAGAAACACTTGGGGTTTTCTAGCCACCATGTTACAATTAAAAACTCATAGCAGGTTTAGAATCTGGCAATCCCATCGCTTTTCATCCGTCAGGTACACCAACTGGAAAACCGAGATTTTCAGTACAAAATATATGTGAAAATAGAGTAAAAACTTCTCTACAAAATGTTTAAAACCTGAATTCTTTATCTTTGTTCGTTCTCGAGTTATTCAAAACACATCCATGGCCTCGAAAGACAAGTAGAGGGATTTGTAGCGCGTGGAAATCAAAGTTTTCATAGATTCATAGGTGTTTTATGAACTCCGAAGCACTACCGTATTTGTTTTCTGCTTTCGACTAGTTGACATGCTAAGCTGCATCGTATAAATGAAAACATACATAAATAACAACGGTAAAAATAGATTTTCACAGGAAAAGTACTGTTCATCAATCATTATAAATATTTGTATTCGTTACGATACAAAGCGGCGGAGAAAGACACATATTAATCGAACACACCGTAAAACTAATCAACTAGTGCTGTATAATTCATAACATACCGATCAACACCTGAGAATGTTGGTTTTTAAGAAAGCGATTTTCAGAGATCCTCTAGATTTCTCCTTATGTCATTATGCTGTCATTTTGTCATTCATTGCATTATTTTGTTTTCTGGAAGTTAACGTGGCTAAAAATGTGCTGGATAATAAGAATATATAAGCGTGAAGTTTCAGTTTTTCGATAATTTTACTATCGAATTAAGAAGTTTTATTTATCTCTATCTCTGCTGATCTTAGGCACCATATTTCATGGAAGAAACATAAAAAAATAAGTCAGGCATCTAAACCTCCTATGGTCTAATTGACGATAGCATGACATTGAAAACGTAATAAAAGAAGACAATACTATAATGTTGAAACAAGGACAAATAGTAATGAAGAAAGAGAAAAAATAAAGATTAATATCTATGGAGGTAGACACAGAAACTTGAACAGAATTAAAAGATCACCCGCAGTTTCAGAATCGTTCTGCCGCCTCTGATGTTACCCTAACACAACATGTATAAAGAACGGGTGAAACGAGAATAACAAAAGTGCTAAACCGGAAATGAAAACACTACGTAACAGTTTTCTATTTCTCATTTAGTATCGAGCAAAGATAACGGAAATACAACTGCTGAAGCAGAAAATGGAATGAAAATGAAAGCTTCAAAAGCAAATATAAAATCAACGGTATGTGTGTATGTTGCATTGATTTGAACCAACTAAACTACGACACATCATAACGTAAAATAGCAGTTGAATTCAAGAGATATTTTTCTAGAAAAGTGCTAATAGGATGGAACGTTCAAATATAATCGAGGTTTAAGAGGAAGATCCCCCCTTTTAAGACATTTCCAGATACTTTCCGAGTTTGCAGAGCACATAACAGTGCACATATTCTGAACCTTTAGACCTTTAAAACAGATTCTACCGGAGTTATGAACTGTTTAAGCTGGGTTCCAAAAATATTAAAAAGTAAAAACCAATCTCAGATTTTAGCATAGTTGGATAGAGCACACTGAATTGCATAGATTTTGATGTATCTGACTTTTCGAAATAAATCCTTTTAGGTTTATAAATTCTAAACTTATATATCTAAAAGGTGGTTGTTGAACTCCGGATCCCAGACCAGGAGAGTAAATATCACTAAGGAAGAATTTCTAAATATTGGTTTCAAAGCAAAAACTCTTGAGCGTGAATGAGTTATAGATGCTAAGGTAGTGGACAAACGGGATTTATTATTAGGAATCACAATAAATACAACTTTTATTCAGTTGGAAGTACAATTTAACATCTTTTAAATTTATTTTAGCTCCTTAACAATAAACCCCATTTTCCCACCGAACCTCAGCATCCACCTAGGGAAAAACACAGTGGAAATTTCATCGCCTCTTCTTTACGGTATCTCTTTGCTCTTTCGTACGAAAATTCTTCACGCTTCCATCAGTAATACAAAGTTCTTTGCTTTTCAATTCTATTCATCAAGAAAAATAAGAAGTCCAATTTCCAGTACTCTGAAACCTCATTATCGTAAATCGACTTTTTATATGCTGAACAGAATCGGTCCAAATATTTTCCTGACTAGTTTATTGAATGAATGTACGGGTGGCACAGTATCTCTTTATTCAAATTACTTTTCGCATTTTGGCGCGAATAGTGGAGCGTTTAAAATGGCGCCACTGTTCGCACCAAAATGCGAAAAGTGATTTGAGTAGACAGAACAGACTCGACTTTGCGATAATGTTCCTCACTGATTATGAGGTTTGCGAAAAAATATTCAGTGCCAATACAGTTATGGTCCTTTTCGCGTCCCATCCACTCCCCAATATCTTGTGCTCTTTTAAGGAAAATAATCCAAAGTTCCAAGAAATTAAACACGATAAATCCGTTCCATCACATGCACATAGCACAAACCAGCAAGATCATCAGCTATTCACAGGCGGCACACTATTGCACACTACACAACATCAAGTCAAACTTAATGAGTTTTACGGGACGCAGCATCAACGATGGGAGCTTATTTACAAAGCTACGCGCGATGGCTTCTCTACCACAGCGTTTCACACACGATGCAATAACCAGGGTCCGACCATGACAATTTTCCAATCGAAGTCACCGGGATATCTCTTTGGTGCCGCAATTCAACTATAACGCAGGAACTAAAAATAATAAATCAAATCAAAACGACCCAACCTCCACAATACATGAACACACTAACGGATACACAGCGGTTCCATGGAGCTCAGCCAAAGGTAAAAAAACAGATCCCACGGCTTTCCTTTTCACACTAACAAACCCCCACAATGCACCATGTACCATATTTCCCATTAACCAACAACATAGCACACATGCTGTATACCACAGTCCCAGCCAGGGACCTACCTACGGTCATCACACTTCCAAAATTACGTCATCATCCTCCTTCCACTTTCTCTTCGCTATAATCAATTTCCTCTATCGCATCGTTCCTCAATGGAACCACAAACTAGCGCCACTTTTTCTTTCTTCCGATATAACAACTCTCCCTTCGTTCCATTCATCCATGAACGCCATCATCATCTTCCTTGCATTTTCTCTTGCCTACAATCAATTTCCTCTTTCGCACCGTTCCTCATTGGAACCACAAACTAGCGCCACTTTTTCTTCCTTCCAATATAACACCTCTCCCATGTTGGTTTCATTCATTCATGAACACCACCATCATCTTCCTTCCATTTTCTCTTCCCTTTAATCAATTTCCTCTTTCGCCCCGTTACTCACTGCAACCACAAACTAGCGTCACGTTTCGTTCCTCCTCATATAACAACCCTCCCTTGGTTTCATTCATTCATGAACACCACCATCATCTTCCTTCCATTTTCTCTTCCCTTTAATCAATTTCCTCTTTCGCCCCGTTACTCACTGCAACCACAAACTAGCGTCACGTTTCGTTCCTCCTCATATAACAACCCTCCCTTGGTTTCATTCATTCATGAACACCACCATCATCTTCCTTCCATTTTCTCTTCCCTTTAATCAATTTCCTCTTTCGCCCCGTTACTCATTGCAACCACCAACTAGCGTCACTTTTCCTTCCTCCACATATAACAACCGTCCCTTGGTGGTTCCATTCATTCATGAACATCATCATCATCTTTGTTCCATTTTCTCTTCCCTATAATCAATTACCTCTTTCGCCCCAGTCCTCATTGCGACCACAAACTGGCGTCACTTTTCCTTGCACTCATATAACAACTCTACCATGATGGTGGTGATTCCATTCATTCATGAACATCATCATCATCTTTGTTCCATTTTCTCTTGTCTATAATCAATTTCTTTTTTCGCCCCGTTTCTCATTGCAACCACAAACTAGCGTAACCTTTGGTTCCTCCCAATATAACAACTTGCACTTCTTAGCATTCATTCATGGACACCATCATCATCTTCCTTGCATTTTCTCTTCCCTATAATCAATTACCTCTTTCGCCCCAGTCCTCATTGCGACCACAAACTGGCGTCACTTTTCC
Source organism: Didymodactylos carnosus (assembly GCA_905250885.1). Classification (NCBI taxonomy): domain Eukaryota; kingdom Metazoa; phylum Rotifera; class Eurotatoria; order Philodinida; family Philodinidae; genus Didymodactylos; species Didymodactylos carnosus. The sequence goes on along the minus strand of CAJNOQ010008668.1, from coordinate 2,983 downwards.
TTGCACTCATATAACAACTCTACCATGATGGTTCCATTCATTCATGAACATCATAATCTTCCTTCCATTTTCTCTTGCCTATAATCAATTTCCTCTTTCGCCCGGTCATTCATTGCAACCACAAACTAGCGTCACTTTTCCTTCCTCTCAGTATAACAACTCTTCCATATTTTCATTCATTCATGAACATCATCATCTTCCTTCCATTTTCTCTTGTCTATAATCAATTTCCTCTTTCGCCCCGTTGCTCACTGCAGCCACAAACTAGCGTCACTTTTCCTTCCTCCACATATAACAACTTGCACTTCTTAGCATTCATTCATGAACACCATCATTATCTTCCTTCTATTTTCTCTTGCCTATAGTCAATTTCCTCTTTCGCCCCGTTTCTCATTGCAATCACAAACTAGCGCCACTTTTTCTTCTTCCCAATATAACATCTCTCCCGTGTTTCCATTCATTCATGAACAGCATCATCTTCCTTCCATTTTCTCTTGCCTATAGTCAATTTCCTCTGTCGCCTCGTTTCTCATTGGAACCACAAACTATCGCCACTTTTTCTTCCTCCCGATATAACACCTCTCCCGTGTTTCCATTCATTCATGAACAGCATCATCTTCCTTCCATTTTCTCGTGCCTGTAATCAATTTCCTCTTTCGCCCCATTTCTCATTGCAACCACCAACTAGCGTCACGTTTGGTTCCTCCCAATATAACAACTTGCACTTCTTAGCATTCATTCATGAACACCATCATCATCTTCCTTGCATTTTCTCTTGCCTATAATCAATTTCCTCTTTCGTCCGGTTACTCACTGCAATCACAAACTAGCGTCACTTTTCCTTCCTCTCAGTATAACAACTCTCCCTTGGTATTTCCATTCATTCATGAACACCGTCATGATCTTCCTTCCATTTTCTCTTGCCTATAATCAATTTCCTCTTTCGCCCCGTTCCTCATTGCAACCACCAACTAGCGTCACTTTTCCTTCCTCCCTATGTAATAACTCTCCCATATTTGCATTCATTCATGAATACCATCATCATCTTCGTTCCATTTCCTCTTGCCTATAATCAATTTTCTCTTTCACCCCTTTTCTCGTTGGAAATACAAACTGGCGTCGCGTTTGGTTCCTCCCCATATATCAACTCTCGCTTGGTCCCATTCATTCATGAACACCGTCATCATCTACCTTTTATTTTCTCTGGCCTACATTAAATTTCCTGTTTCGCCCCCGTTCCTCGTTGGAGTCACAACGTGGCGGCACTGTTCCGTCCTCTCAATATAATAACGGTTGATTCATCGTGTTCGTTCATGAACGCCGTCATCATCACTGTTCGGTTTTCGCTGGGCTATAATCATTGTCGCCGTTCGGCTTATTCGGTAGGTTTTGCGGTTGGTGGCGTGAGCTGTTGTTTCTGGTATGGCCGGTGTGTCGAGAGTAATCTTGGTGCAAGTTATGTGGATACGCTGGGTCTGGGTTGCAAAACATTTACGGGGGAGGCGAGTTTTGATGTGTGGGAGATTGAAGTTTATGGGTTAAAGTGAATCATTCCGTTTTAATGTAGATGGATGAAGAGTTTTTTAACGGCTCTTATCTTCATAAATATATCGATTAGTATGGTGGGAAAGTAGCGCTAAGTGAAACGGATGAGTGAGGTAGTAAATCGTCCCGAAAGAGAGGTCGTGGTCGTCGCAGAACCGAAATATCTGCGAGCTGTATATAAAATGCGAAAGACTTAACTTTTAAGAGTATTTCCAGTCTTCCTTCTTCTCAGAAGGTGTTTTTCAACGGGTTTGCAAGAACTAGTTCGCTTTTTTTTTCATATCTATCAGTCTCTTTGGCGAACCATATCTATCTGTCCCTTAGGTTGATCATATTTATAAAATGCGGAATTTTATACTGATCCAGGTTATTATTTTCAGAATTGAGAAAGGTTGCTTTTTCATGGTTAAAAGCGAGTTTTGCTAAATTCCGACCACTATATGCTTATCTAGAAGTTTTATGCGGTAATCCATACAAAAAGGCTGTTTATAACTTCAGAACATAGATGTCAGAATTATTACAATTATAACATATACTGTTAAAAGAGTATACGTAGTGTGCGTTAGATATTCATGCTTTGTAGATATTCATCCTTTCTAGACCAGGTATGCACCGGTATCGGTATTTCGGTATGAATTATCGATACCGAAAATACCGCACTTCGGTATATACCAATATCGAAAATACCGACTTTTTCCACTTGGAATTTTTGGGATTTTATCATTTGAAATGAGATGTCTTGGCGTCCTGGACACCCAGAATGAATCAGGGACGGAAAACAAGAGCTTTGCTTGCTTTCTAAAGCCAAAGTTTTTCTTTTCTTCCTATCTGCAAATGCTCAAAATACACAGCTGCGTGTTGTTTATACGTTCTGCTTGCCCAGGATGCTAAAATACCTCATCTCAAATGAAAAAATGAAAAAAATTCTAAGCCAAAAAAAGTCGGTATTTTCGGTATCGGTATATACCGAAGTTCGGTATTTTCGGTAATTGGGATACCGGTGCATACCTATTCTAGACATTCATGGCATTAGAGATTGAAGCACACAGCTTATCGTGAAAGTTTTCTAGAGTGGACAAATATCTAGAGAGGATGGATATCTAGAGATGATGAATGTCTACAAACGCACACAGATTGATTTACATGTTGTATAGAGCAAGTTAGCCAAAATGTAATAATTCGTGCTCGTTACGAGTAATAAATAGGCGTACGTTGGGTCTAGTAGTATGTAACTGCAACAAACCCTCTCCTGCTTACGGAACAAGGCTGATCTAAATGTTGTTTGATTACTCACTCTCAACCTACTACCACCCCACCACCCACAATGCTCTCACCCCTTCCACTGAAGTAGATGCATATACCTCTCGCCTAGCTTTCCTACTTTTCTAATTTCGTGCTTTTCTGACTTCCCAGTTTCCTACTTTCGCGTTAAGTTTCC
>CAJNOQ010008667.1:0-10975 GCA_905250885.1 Didymodactylos carnosus | reverse complement strand
TAACAAGATTTTTACATTAGTAGATAGAGAAATGTTCCGTCTATCTACCTGCGAAGTGTCGCTTTTTTCCGAGTAAAAATGCTTCAGGTACGCTCAAAATACTGTGAAAATTAGAGAAGCTGTCCCAAATTACCCCAAGTTACTCTACCTTTATCATAAAACAGTGCATCTTTTTTAACTTATAATTTATAAAATGATTGATAGAAAATAGTTCGATTTTTGAATAAAGTTACTTGAGGAATTAATAATGAATGAACTCTCAAAATACTTGCAGTATTGTGGGCCGATTCAAGTCCGTGCTGATCGTGCAAAGACCGTATTTACTAGGAAGATATTGATGGATTTGACCTACACTGACCGGTTGATCTAAACATTTTCTTGAAATTCACCATTGTTAATGCGTGTACTCGTCAATCTCCAGGCAATGAACAATTTCCACCATCGGATCTGAACTGATTTGGATTTTGTGTCAATAATGAAGTTATGTTGAATTCTGAACTCTACATCTGAGAAAGTCGCAAAAAACGAATGAGAAGTACTCAGGTTGTCAAAAATTGTGTAATTAATTGTCTATTAAATTGTTTTTCAATATCCAATTCGACGTGTGTTAAATATTTTAAATAGATACGACAGTTCTGTTCATTTATTGTGTGTATTTGGGCATTTAAAAAAAAGGGATGTTTTAGTGCCTTATAATGACATTTTTTAATTGTCTTGAAACTTTGAAAATAAACAATAATTATTACATTTAATGCACTTATAATGCATCATTTTTAATATTATTATTGCTTTTGTAATGGCTGTTATGTAGACATTTTCTTTTGGCTTTAAAATAATTCTTTTCAAATTTCCGATGTTTTTGGTTAATTATGTTCACAGTGCTAGTACTAGCATCGGACACAGAACCACTATGAGTAGTTAGTTCATCGATAGATGTGTCGATAACTTATAGGATCGTAGAATAGAAAAAAGTTGTATGTTCTTCCGACAAACCGCTGTTTCATATCTAATAGTGATGTCTTCAAAACAAACTGACTGTCAAACGAGCAAAAAAAGAGTGTGTTCAATTGCTATGTTAAACGCCTGTTTATTGACATTATTTCAAATGATCTGATAAGTAGCATTTACTGATGAAACTATTTTTATTCTTTGCTGTGCACAGTGGCGTAGCCAAAGGAGGGGTTTAGAGGACACAGGACCCTCCTTAGAAAGGTAACTTGTACTGGAAAGAATAGAGTATAATATCAGCTATCAGCAACATGTGCTTGTTTAGTCTTCTTTTTACTCTAATCCTTCCTGAAGGTATACCTTCAGGGAGACTTAGAGTAAGTAACGATACTATAGTGTCGGAAGTCTGTAAAAAAAAATGGTTCTCTATCGAACTTTTGAAGGTTTATACTTTTGAAACGAATTTGAAACCTTTAAAGGTTTTCTTGGAAAAGGTTTCGTGGCAAACTCGTACTTTTTTATTCAGAAGAAGGTTCGGTGGCGCTCGTTTATCAGGATCTTTAGTTTAGTTTTTTTGGATACTGAACCATAGGTTTAAGAGTCCATTCTAAATTCAGACGATAGAGAATTTCCTGCGGTGCAATACACAATAAATTTTGTATTTACATAGCACTTCGTTATCTAAAAAATAACAAACAATAAAGATAAGTAAAAATGAAAACTGCGACGCTGTTAGAAAGAAGCTGTTAGTCTTGTTTTTGACGATACTTAAGCGCTTTGTAACGCGAAAAAATAAAAGTCAAGTGAGTAGGACATGAATGAAAATCTTCAGCGGTTTTTGGACTACCATTTTGATGAAAATTGCTTTCAAAAGGCATACTATATTGGCCTACAACTTCCTTAATAACCATTTTAAGTTTTGTTGTTGAACAGAAAAAACGGCGAAGCAATGCGACCAGACAATAACTTATGAACGCAAACGGTATTTACAGAATAGAAAATTGCCTATCGTTTGTACTAATAACAAACCCTTAGGACTTTACAACTTATATGATATAAAACTCATCCATCATTTTTGCGATGCCGATCATTAACAAAAAATGATGGAAACAATGTCGCTTTTCCAGTGATAATGAATTGGATAACGACAACATTGTTACACTATGCAGCTCTAATAGGGAGCAAACTGGAATGCCCTTAACTCCATGAGGACGGGAAACACATATATGTGTTTTGGTTCTGAATCAACTCGTAACTGACTTGGAGATGTCTCTTATGATACTGTAATGGCATAAATGCTAGTGGAGGTCATAAATCTCCCACTTCCGATGAATTGTAATACTATCATCTGCAATATGACTTGATTCACCTTCTTTCTTCATATAGTTAGACCCATTACTTCTATGCTCTTTCCTCACATCATCGTTTTTGACATCTTCATACGAGTTCTCTTTCTTCTAGTGCATTCTCGTTCTAACCGTCGCGCGTATATATATATATATATATATATATGTGCATCTTGAAAGTTCTTTCCCATCTCTTCAAGATCGCAAATACAACAAGTAGAACTAAAAAGAGGGTTGACTCTAGATATGAATGCACCGAATGCAACGTCAGACTCTGTGTATCAGGTTGATTTCGAGATTATCACACTCTGGAATACTTTTAGACATTTGCGCTTTACATTGATGTGAATAAATTTCGAACATTGTTTCAGAGTTTCGAAAAACGTCATTTTTTCTAACAGTAACCCCGTCCTCAACGGGTTAAGTAGCGAGAAAGGTCAAATACAAGAAAAATTGAAGTCGGTTCTTGCCATCGCAGCTTTAATCTTTACTTACCTTCATTGTTTGGTATTTTTTAGATAACGAAATACTATGTAAATACCAAAGTTATTGTGTGTTGTACAGCAGCAAATTTTCTATCTTTTGAGCTTAAAATGGAACCTTGAACCTATGCTTCAGTGCCCAAAAATGCCGGTCTCAGTATTCTGCAAATATCTGGCTCAATTTTCATTCTCAAGGCTTTAACATTTTTTAAAGGATTCGTTGTTTCATCCGCTACAAAGAGCATATTAAACATTTTCTTATATACCATACCGTAGAAATAAAAGAATATAGGTGAAATACTGTGAAGTTTCAATTACCATTGCTTTTAAACCCAAAAAACAGTTTTTTAATTCTGCTTCTTTGTATTTTGCGATACAGAATAAGAGAAGATGACCGTTTTGTAGCCCTTGAAAAGTTCTATGAATCGGTTATGTTTAAAGCTCCTCATAATCGCAATTCGTTGCAGAAGTTTTGCTTATATCGACTTTATCAAAAATCACCGTTTTCAAACTACAGTTTTGGTGGCATTTAAGAAAATTTTTATACATCGTGCTGGTATGTCTTATCCTAAAGAAAAATAATTCTTCTGTTACATTCGAACGGAGAAAGTTTGATAACTCCATTTCCTTTCTACTGACAAGGTGAAAAGGTGAAATTTTTCATTTTTTTTGGTAGACTGTAGTAAAATAGCCTTTTGTATCAGAAAAGCATATTTAACGTCAACCCCTGGTACATGAAAAGAAAGACGACACTTCGAGGCACCAAAACATATGTTTTGATTCTACTTTGTTGCATAGTATCATGTTCAGAATAAATATCTTTTCGTTGTGTGCTTGAAAGCAATGGAAATTGAAGTTTCGCAGTATTTCACCTATATCCTTTTATTTCTACGGTATATAAGAAAATGTTCAATATGTTTTTTGTAGAGGATGAAACAACGAATCTTTTAAAAAAAGCCTTGAGAATGAAAATGAAGCAAGATTTTTGCAGAATACTGGGACCGCCATTCTTTATGACCCGTTAGTAAAGGCTAAAGCAAATAAGAAGCGGGTATGCTAGAGGCTATAGACAATAACAATGCAAACGAACAGCTGTATCGTTGTTGTCAGCGGAAAACAAAATGAATGTTGTCAAACAAAGTTTAAACAGATTTTGTGCGTATCTAAATAGGTTTTGTATTGATCTACGAAATCTTCTTGCATTCCCCAAATTAAATACGAAACCTTTACGAGTTTCGTACATTGAGCACAAAACCTTTTGATCTACGAAACTCTTACAGATTCAGTAAATAAACGTGAAACCATTTTCTTTTGGAGAGTAGGCGTTGCATTTTCTAATGGAATAAATAATGATCGGGAATGAAGAAAATTTGAATAGACAAACTTTCACCTTTCTTGCTTTCGTAGCAAGATTAGCAAACAATAAAACACAGTAAAGAATAAAAAACAGACAGATTTATATGTTGACTCAGCTTTTTCTTGTTCTAAAAATGAAATATAATAAAAACAGTTCAAAGATATTCCAGCACTAAGGTAAGGAGTAAAAAGATAATTTTAGAAATAAAAAGTTGTCGACTTAGTTGAAAAAATGGTGGGACCCTCCTTTAAAAAAATCCTGGCTATGCCACTAGTTATGCAACTAAATGCTATTTTTTAGGCAGTTCATCATAGTGGAATAAGTGGCAATTACAGACGACATTAATGATTAGTTTTTTAACAATCTAGTGTCGTTTAAGGACATTTTTAGCTATCGAGTTAATTGTCAGTAGATAAGCTATTAAGTACCTGTTATAATTCACCTGAGTAACTTGTGATAATATCTCCTAGACTGTCTAGAGTCTGACTTATCAAGTTCCTAGAGCATCACAATGATAGAGAAAAAGTTTAGACTATCAAATTCTTCAGATTTTTTCATCATTCGCTCGCAGAAATCAGAACAAAGAAAGATTATCACGTTTTAGAAATACATAAAAAGATTATAAGATTTTCCACAAAACTCTGTTGATATGAGGCGCAAAAATGATAATTTCAAAGAACACGAATAGATTCTCTGCACTTAAAAATAGGATTGCGCTACAATCGGTTTATTTACTGATCTTTATCGAGGTTTTGTACTTGACAATGAACGATACATAGTAACGACAGTAGATCTTAAAATGAATAGAGTATCCTATCTATCGTTAGCACATGGCTTATATCTGATCTGAATGAAATATCGAACAATTTAGAGTATATTTGTGTGCCAGCCATTGTTCAAGGAAGATTCTGAATAAATGTCTCATTTGAAATAGTGTCTTTTGAGTCCTACTATACAGATGTTAGTAATCGAATCGGCTCACAAACTTAATAATATTACTTTTATTCACGAAAAGTGAGAGAGCCATCAAAGGTCACTGACCTGTAATAAATGACTCGAGCCAAACAACACAAACAGAGTAATAAAAAGAACAAAATAAATAAGACAACTAAGGTTAGAACCAGAAATAGTAGAAAAAAGAACAAATTTTATAAAAAAATAATAAATAATAAATAAAAATAAAAAAAATAAAAAGAAGTAAGCAAACAACGGAACAGATATAAATTCTTAACTGACAAATGCTTCACTGGAAGAGGTACTTGTGACTTGAACCAGTGGCATCGGAACTGCTTACCAGCTTCTCAAATTTTGATCCAAATGATTCAAAATTTTTTCTGCAACGTATATTATCAAAGTGCTTCTGCGATGGACATTGCACAAAAAGATAAAAAAACTTTTTGATCCGATCCGATCTGTTCCAGTCTCTAACAGATGTATGACTTTCAGCTGACTAAATTTCATTTATTGATCTATTTAACTTCAGATTAAAAAGGTTTGCTCTTTATTGTTGTGTATTAATCTACAATGTCTCGAATTCCTCCGCAAACAACATCCACATCCATCACTACATTTTCAAATAATACCCCATTATCTGTTTTAACTACTCAACAGCAGCCTAATAATACCAATTACACGGTCGGCGGTCAACAATCTGCAGCAGAAACAGTGAATACTAGTGCTGATAAAACACTCACTGAACATGATTTAAAACGAATGCGAGAATTTGGCAAATTATTTAATCGTCATTCGTCAATAAATCGTGCTTTATTAGAGGAATTATTTCGAAAAGAGCCAAGTGAATATACTCAAACAGTTTATCAATATGCAAGTAGAATATTTCATTGTTTAAAAGCGGATCTCACGGATAATCCAGTTCTAAAAGCATTAACAAATGAGAAAGAACAACAACAAAAGAAAAATATGATATTAGATGTGCCAAAAATTGATTATGCAAATGAAAAAGAAAAACGGCGTACCCTCAAATTAGCATTTAGTGTTTTACGATATCAAAAAGTTGTTGAAGATTTATTAGATGAAACACAATTTTTTTCCTTATTTCCCGATTTAAAAGATGAATATAGCCTTGTATGCACTATCTTGTACGATTATCTGAGCCGAAAATTTCAGATCCGTGACGATCCAGCGGATGAAAATGAGCCAAACAACAATGCCTTGATTACACAAATAGAAAACTCAATATTACAAGAAAAAACACGTCTAGCAGCAGCATTAGCTCGAAATCGAATTAAAGCACAAGCATTATCGATTGAAGAACTATTACCCGAAAGTTTAAGAGAAGTACAACAACATGGCGCTGAATTACCTGTTTACTGCTGGGTGAATTTAATTAAAACTGATATGAATACAGTTCTACAAGTATTTGAAAATGATGAACAAATGACACGAGTTTACAACATCAATGATGTTCAACGAAAGACCTTTATGGTTGATTTTCATTGTCCAAATTTATTAATATTTCATTATTCTCAAAAACATCGTATCTCAAATCATAGATTAGTTAAAGAAGGTCTACTCTATTTACAGGTGAGTGAAAAATAGTAGTTGAGTGTGTGACATTTTTTTCTTTTGTTAAAATTTTAGGATAAATCAAGTTGTATTGCAGCAACTACAGTGACTAAACTTCTTACAAAAAAAGATAATATTCTCGTTGCATATGTTAGCGGTGGTAAATACATCAGACGATGATATAATCTAACGGAAATAGCTTTGTTTACTTTTATAGGTTTACTTGTCCAATTGTTACTTTCCCTAACAAATGAACTGGAATCAAAAATTTATGCATTTGGAGCTCGAACTGATGAAAATCTGCGTGACTTACAAGGAAAAATGAAACAATTCGGTGTTGAAAAACGTATATTTAATAGGATCTTTAACTTTCATAGGTATCAGTTTTAATCGTTTTGTAGGTGTGAAAATTTTCAAAGAACGATTCATCGATGCTAATTTGGATGAGATGAATATGGAAAATATTAAAGTTATTCTATGTAATCCACCATGTTCACGTTCTGCTTTGATTCAACCACTCGAATTTTTGTACAATGAAGGAGAAGGTAGAAACACGTTAACATTTTATTTTAAAGTTAATATTTGAAACAAACAAATTCTTTGTTTTGTAATAAGATAGATGTTTCGTTATTGAAAAATTTTTCACAACCATCAGAAAACAAAGCGTATATCAAAGAATGTGTTCAACGAGAAATGGCCTACATGAGACAAGCTGTCAAATGTAAATGTTTTTGAGCTTTTGAATAATTCTAGTAAAATCTATTCTGTTGTTTTTTTTTATTTTCAGATTCTTCAGCTAAAGCTATTGCATATGTGACTTATTCCAAATCTAGTAAAGAAAATGATGATGTTGTTAACGTAACAATTAATGAACAAGCAGATTTTCGTCAACAAAAGAAAGATACAACTAACTACAAGTAAGAAATTTTGACTTTTTTTCATCAAAATTCTATTATTTTTTGCATTTCAGAATTGTTCCACCTATTGTACCTATTCAAATTGGCATTAATGAGCAGACAACTGTTTTACGTCATGGAAAATTTTTACAATTTGAAGCATCACAAAAAATGAACGGCGTTTTTGTCGCATTATTAATTCGAGAAGTAGGTGTGGCAGATAGTTTTTCTAATATCGATTTGATTCTGTTTTTTTTTTCTAGCATGAAAAACGTCGTATAAAAAAGAAACAAGATATACATAGTTCAGATTCTGAAGTAAATGATGAAAAACAGAAACGAGGAACAAAACATCATGGATTTCAATTAGAAACTGAAGCGCGCGCCAAATTGAGAAAATCGTCAGTAGTTCAAAAGAGTGCACAAACAGCCGCAGTAACAACAACTCGAACATCGACAAGTAAACGAGCAAAATCGGGTATAGCAGCAAAAAGAGACCAAATACAAACAGCATCAACACCATTAGAAAAATCTCAGCTAACATCACAGCAGTCAAAAATTCCAACATTATCGGAACAATTAGCATCGATCGGAAAAATTAAAGGTTTAGATACACCTGCACCAACAGACTAACAACAACAATAACAAAACAAAGACGCAGCACCAAAAGAGTCTGTATACTTTAAATTGTCATGCACACGCGTTTTCTGCTATCATCTATCTTCCACTTACTTTTTTTGTTTATATTTTAAGTTTTATTCATCTGTTACTTTTCTATTGTGTTTTTTTGCACAATTTAGTTATTCTTTAGAATTATTTTGCCTTGGCATGCCGTTTCGTAAAATATTGCCTTACTATGCGAATGTGTACTTTTGAATGTACTTTATAAATATTGCCTTATGCTAATAAATATAAATGGATTATCTATCGAAGGAATATATTTCATTTCTGGACACATAGTTTTACAGAACTGGCATCATATCGACTTGAAAGAACAACGATTTAGTTTATTCAATAGTTTTTATATTATTTTTTCACTTGACTATTAGTCAGAGTCTTACAGAATAAATATCTGTCATAGGTAGCAACAAGCTATTAAAAATTACTTTGATTCGTAATTCGTTTTGCAACCTCAATTTTCGTTGAATCCAATTTCTTACTCTGGCACCTACATATCAATTCAGTCGAGAAATTTTAAAAGCGTATTCGACCAAAACTGATTGCACATTTGGACTCTCCATAGTCGGTTACCTTGCAGACAACAAGTTTTAAATTGACATACTCCAGAAAAGTTTTTCTCCATTGTTTTTCAAAAGAATCTTTTACGAAATTCATAGAAGGGACCAATGGCTGAATGAGACTAAGAAATTCTTTTACAGTACCACCATTCAAAACTTGTTGCGTATAAGGTAACCGGCATTGGAGAGTCCCAATCTGAAATCAGTTATGATCGAACACGCTTTTCAAATTTCACAACTTAATTGAGATGCTTGTATATACAGGCTTTACAGTTTATTCTAATCGATGATATAATTTTTGAGTCGGCAAGACTGTCAATGTCAGAGAATCCTAATATAAGATCTTATAAGATTCTTGTATGATTTCGTAAAATTTTGTAAGAAACATATAAACTGATTCTTGATGTAAGATCTTATCAGATTTTGTAAGATTCTTGTAGGATTTTCCGTAAGATTTTGTAAGATCTTGATCTGATTTTTTGACCTAGGTGACACAACTTCCACTTTCAGGCGAAACAAGAACTCCTTCTTTTGCTTCTTACATTCTAATTCTGCATTCATTCAACTACTTTTTACGATCAATAGTGATTCACCAAGTGATGAACGTTATCTTGTTTCAACAGATCCGTTGATATTGACAAGAAATTGTGTTACTACCAACAGCCGATTTTATCGATACTTGACAAAACTCAATTTGATATATTTTACTAAAGGTTCAACTAGTCAAATGGAAATTTAACGTGTAATAAAAAGATTCTCAGAATTGTTTAAATGTGAACAACAATAGAAACAAGTTGAGGTTGCTGATTAACGTTTGCAATTTTAATTTCAACAGTCTATTCTGCATCTTCGCCCTACTATGAAACAGCAACACATTTTTGTGTTGCATTTAGAAAAAATTTGATCAATATCCTTCATTATGTAGAGCTGAAGCAGTGTAGTTGGTTTGTTAATGTTGACGTAGAACATTTCATCCGAGTGAATATCGTATCTTACAATCGAATACAGATATAGCATAATCATAGTATTTCCCATTTTTTTATTCTCTTATAACGACTTTGGATTAGTCGAACGATGTAAAACACGTGCGAATAAATGAATGTGTACTCATTCTTACGACAATGTGTTTAATGAACTGTTGATCAGAGTTAGACAACCGAAACAAATAATATCTCTACTCATCAATATACGGGTCGGAAAGCAAGAAAAGTACCATATGAGTCAGAACCAATATTTTCCATACGGTATTATTCGCTTCCAAAATGAACAAAACTAGCATCGATAAAGATAATGCTAATTTTAAACCCAATTTTTAAAAACTTGAATCATTTATTTTAAAATGTCTAAGACATAAAAATGACTGTCTCGTTTTGCATTTTGATGCCTTTTTTAAAATAGTAGTAGTAGTTTGCCATTTTGATGTTCGATAACTATGTAGTTTTTTATTTATAGAATATTTTATTTTATATAATCTCAAAAAGAGACAGTTCGTAAATTTATTTTCCAATAAGAAGCAGTGGCGGAGCAAGAATTTTGTGCTAGGTAGGGCTCAGCCCTATCTGGCCCATCCCTAGCTATAAAACCAAAACATATTTGTATAATAAAATGTATTTTTCCAAAATCTCACCAGATAGGGCTCAAAGCTCCGTAGGTAGGGCTCAGTCCTATCTGGTCCACCCCTGGTTCCGCCACTGATAAGAAGAATAATGCTTTTAGGAAGAGTGAATTGTAGTTTTATCAGATAGGAGACTAAAACAAAAAAGTTTAGTTACATATTTTGATCAATTTTTCTACGATTCAAGAACTATCTTTATCATGAATTTTTTATTTGTCTAATTTACAGCTATTCGATTCCAATTAATTTTTTGTATTTGTTGACTCGACAGACAAACAATATTATCTGCATCAGATAATTAATAACGTGATTTCATTTTAATTTTGTTGGTTTAAATTTTTTCTTTTTATATAATGATTGTAAGAGGTAGAATATCACGTCGGACAATTATTATTATAGTTAAAGAGAGAGAAATAAAGTTTGTATCTATAACTCGAGAATACTTTTTTTTTTCTTATGAAATAACAGGTATATGTGAAAGTAGAGTGTGACATGTGACTATCTCTCTTTCTCTCTTTCCTTTTTCTCTCTTTCTCTCTCTCTCTCTCTCTCATTTTTTTTTGGGGGG
>CAJNOQ010008666.1:0-10977 GCA_905250885.1 Didymodactylos carnosus | reverse complement strand
TATTTTAGTTATAATTAGACGATTCCTTAGCATAAATTATACACAATTGTCTCCTCTATCGATATCGATAGAGGAGACAATTGTGTATAATTTATGCTAAGGAATCGTCTAATTATAACTAAAATACGAATAGAAAATGAGAAACACTTTTATAGGTAAATCGCGTGTGTTTTGCGCGGACTGTTCCAATTACTCCACCCATTTACACGTACTGCTCTAATTCCCCACATGCGGGGAATTGGATTTACTGGTCGCTTTTTGAATGGAGCTGGCTCCATCAAATATTATCCGTTTGCGATCTAATGCATATCAGGCGATAGAGCTGAACATCCTTTACATATCATACTAACGATGTGTGCAAAAATAATTTAAAATACAGATATAAAATTCAAATTACTTTCATTAAAAAATCCCGTATATTTTCCACGGACTGTTCTAATTACAACACTCATTTACACGTACTGCTCTAATTCTCCACATGCAGGGAATTGGAACAGTTCACATCGGTCAGCTGCAGATCTGCTTCTGATCCTGAAGGAAATGGAATTTAGAAAAATGAAAATGACCATTCGCCAGAAAATTAAGATGCTGCTAAGACAAGGTTTCGACGCTTTTTAGATTTGGTTCTTTTATACATCGTTCGATAGAGAAAAGTGCGCTGATCACGAATATGTGGTCCCGATCGTTTTTCGAAGTTGCTTTTGAGGTGAAAAAGCCGAAAAACTGAGAGCGACTGGAGATCTCGAAAACGGTAGTCTAACAGTATTTAATCAATAACTTCTCACCACAACGTCAATTCCGAAGGAAAGATCGCAGAGCAAAAAGCTTGAAGTCATTCGACGCGCCGTGAAATTCTCTACAAAGTTATGCGTGCCGATTTTTGAGAAAAATTTTCTTTTGAAAGTTATAGGCCGTTTACTGAACTTGGAACCGAGTGGCAAAATCCTTTTTCGACAACTTAATGACTTTTCATCCGATTGACGTCAAAATACCGGCCTGAGGGTAGAAAACGATGAGGATGACGATGGTGATATTATCCGGAAATTTAGAGGATTTACAGAAGATCTCAAAGAGATTTCTAGAGGGTTTTTTGTTAGAAGCATGGTCACCATACTGATGCTTTTGTTCTTTGCTGTTCAATTGCTTTGTCCAATTTTGATACTGTTTCATTTTAATATCTGACGATCAATCTAGGTGTGGCACGCTGAAAAACAAACAAGGAAAAACAGACAAGCAAGAAAACACACAATAAAATATCTGACTGTTCTTACACCTTAGTATCTGACAACTCTCGAGCGAACCAACACATTTTATTTCTAACAAAAAACCCTCTAGAAATCTCTTTGAGATCTTCTGTAAATCCTCTAAATTTCCGGATAATATCACCATCGTCATCCTCATCGTTTTCTACCCTCAGGCCGGTATTTTGACGTCAATCGGATGAAAAATCATTAAGTTGTCGAAAAAGGATTTTGCCACTCGGTTCCAAGTTCAGTAAACGTTCAGTAAACCTTGTCTTAGCAGCATCTTATCTCCTCTACAACTCTTGCCAAGGAACTACCCAAAAATTTCTTAAGCTAACCGAGAGAGAACGAAAATACGGAGATTTAAAAAATACTGTTCGAATTACCCCACCCTACTCTATGTATTCTTATTTATTCACTCATTTAAATTTTATCATATACTGTAAAAGCTGAAAAACGTAGTCATTGCACGAAAAAAAGAAAAGAAAATTTCAGTTCGTCAATTAGATCTTGCGGCTCACAATTTACTGATACTCTATGAATAAACTATACTTACTGATATGCCTTCTATGAATAAAATTGTAGTCAATTTTTACCTTTTTAATAATAAAATTTCGCAATAAACTTTCTGCAAGACATGGTCATATAGGTGTTTGTTAAGTGTGCAGTTTACTGTGAAGAGATGGAAAATCAGCAACAGACTAACGATATATTTCTAAGTCTCTAATCTCCTTGCTATTCATTCTCTTACAGTGAGACTGGCAAAAAAGGTTTTCTTAGAGTTATCTTTTTATAAATGGATAGCTCTAACATCAGTTGTGTATCGAAAGACTTAAACTGATTAAGTTCCAGTCCTATCAAATCCTGTCAAACCTCTATTTATTTTCAAAGATAAGATCGTACGATATGTATAAAACAGCCGCTCAAAGTATGCCTCCAAGATGTTTTAGAATATTTTTATCTTTACTACTACAAATAGCATTTTCATTTCTCATTTAAATGGATTGAAGATCAAAGTACGCCTTTTGTATTTATTATCGAAAAAATACAAGTACAGTTATTAATCGGCTGGCTGCGAAGATCTACCTTTTCCCGCTTCATCAAACTTTTCCTTTAATCTATCAAGTGTTTTTCTAACATCAGCGTTCCCTCCAATATTAGTATTGGCAAGGCCTGTTATACGTAATGTTAACTGAGTTACCCATGCATAACAACTTTTCACTATATTATTTTCTTCAACAGGAGATCATCTCTGCCCTTCTTTTCTAAATAGGCGGCAATATTTTTGTTAAACGTTGAAGTAAATCGTCATGATGTTCTGGTATGGCTGAAATCTATGCATAAAGAAATCCACAGAATATATAAATTTGGATTTGTAGTAGGTGAGCAATTCAAGGTACAATTTCTTTACCCATGGTGCCAGATGAAATGAAAAATATTTTTTTACCATCATGCGATTTGATAAACACTTGCTATTCAAAACTAACGTCAAGATGTTTTGTTTCCGGTTAAGTTCCACCAATAGTCTTTCATTTTTGTCTCAGAGGAAGAAAAACGAAATCACATTTTTATTTTTTTTATTTCAACTTACTTTAAGTCACAGAAAGAGGACACAAAAATATTGCTGCTTGAATAATAATGAATAAGCTATACAGTATAAGATCTTAGTATAAGATCCATCGAATAAGATTTAAAAAAATTTTCTGCGAAACCAACATCATCTGCAAACAAAGACAAATTAGTTTCGTTTATATTTTCGATTCTGTGCAGTAATTCATACGTAAAAAAGTGTGTTTTCTGCCGTGAAGCATTTATTCAACGATAAAAGAAGTCATATGTCAACAAAAATGATTGTAGCTGAAAAAAACAGCTCTACTTTTTCTCTTCAGATTATTGTGTTGCTGAAAGTTAAGGTTATTCTTTCGCTCTGGGATATAGTGTAGAAATGATTTATTCGCCATACTCTGTTTAACTTTTCCTTTTTTTCATGTTTGTTTACCTGGCAATTTTACAGTGGAGATGGGTAACTTAGACGTATTTCTAGAGAATGGACAAATCGATGACACAAACAAATAACATCCCGGTAGGTGATAAATCGTTAAAGATCATTTTTCAAAATTTTCGCAGTTTATTAGCGGATGTTCCCATAGCAATGTCGTCGGATCCGAAACTTACAAAACTTGACTTCGTTAAACACTGTGTACTAACCGAGAAACCTCATCTTATCGCTGGGATTGAGACATGGCTAGGACCGTTAGATGAGGATAACACCTTGGCAACTGGCGGTTATTCAACATTATATAGAAATGATAGAACCTCGATTGCAGGTGGATGTATTATTTACGTCAACAGCAAGTTTGTTGCAAAAAGACTCCCGGAATGTGAACATGCTATTCTTGAAACTATTTTTCTTAGTGCATCTGTCCCAAAAAATAGCAATTATGTCTTAGCCTTGTGTTATACACCTCACCACCATTCTATGAGTGGCTTCCTTGATTATCTTACGGATGCTGTTGGAAAAATTTCTGTTCGATGCAAAAATTTACTCAGTCTTATATTGGTCGGCTACCTGGCATCCGTCAAAACCATCGACCGCCGCGAGTAACTTAATTCATGATTTTGTGACTCAAAAAAATGTTCATCTGTTTGTGGATTAGGCTACTAGACCGGTATCAAATACATGCCTAGATCTAGAAGGCCACTCACTGTATGTTTAATAACTTTGCACTGGAAGATGCTGGAGACGTGCGGTTTTCGTTATCTGAAACTAAAACTTTGGGGCAACAAGAAAATAAGAGAAAAAGCTTTTTCGAGTACTTTCGGGTGGTGTACCTTGCGTGGACATTTTGTAAGAATTTTCCGACCACTAAAAAGTTTTTGAATTTTGAATTCCTAGACGTCGGAAAGATTGCCCAACTCAAATTCTACAAGTCTAGACTAGTCCCAGCACGCTATCTCTCGTGGTTCAGGAGTTATAAAGGCTTTCCGCGGACATGCCTATCTCTGTCCGGACGCGGTCGTTGAGACATAGGTAATCGAGTGTGCTGATTATCATGGCAATGTTTGTTTTGGGTTAAAATGAAAGTCGAGGCCGGTGGGAGCTTATTTTCCCAAAATCGACTTTTTGCTTATAGACCATAGAACTTCAAATTGACGTGATTCAGTCATTTTACATTCAAACTAGCTCGAATTTTCAAAAAATACTCTAACCATGTTATTGAAACGGATTGAATCGTAGAAAGTTACAAACTTCGAGTTTTACGTGTTGAGGTTCTCTAGGAGGCTACCAGGGTTCAAAGCTTTATTAATTAAACTTTCTACGATTCAATCCGATTACATTTAGATCTGTAACAGTTCCAGCTCATAAGTTCAGCTCATTTGAGCGAAAGAACTGTTGGACAGTTCTTTTGAAAGGAGCTGATATGTTTGAACAGCTCTTTTGAATTTTTAAAATTTTTTTCAATGACTACTGCTAAAGCTTTCACGCTGAAGCAAGAGCTTGCTCAACTCGAAGCACTGGGGAAGAACGGTCATACATTTGCGTCATTCTGGAGAAAACATTCAACTTTATTTCCAATATTGAACCAGATGGCACGTCGATTCGGTCCTATACCCGCAACCTCAGTCCCCAGTGAGAGCGCATTCTCAATCACAGGCTATGTTGCTCGAAAAACACGGTCTTCTCTCTCAGCTAAAAACTTGAAATATTCAATGTTCATAAAAGATAAACTTTAATCTTTTCTTTAGTCTGCTTTTCTTACAAAGATCATACTTCTTTTATTTTACTTTTTAACCACACTTATCTGAGGAATAAAAAATTGACCATTTTACATGCTTCTATTTATGATTGCAGGACTTCGCTGATATGAACGTCTAATGAACATTCGGGACGTTTAAACTTTGTCTAGACGACTAGTGAGCTGCTCGAACATATCAGCTCCTTTCAAAAGAACTTTTCAACAGTTCCTATGATAGGAGTTGATATGGAACTGTCATACCCCTAATTACATTTGATCAATCAATCATTTTTTATGAGTGAAGAAAGTGCTTTTGCAATGAGATATAACGTCAGTTCTGTCACTTCTCCTTTAATTTTATCATCATTGTAGTGCAATACTTTGAAAGAAAGAAAAATGTATGATACCCCGTTTGATTGCAGTGGAAAAATTTCTGCGTTAGCATGGAGATATCTGCTGGTTATCAGCCGTTATACTTAAGTTACGAACGATCCTGTTCTGCGTCCGTCTCAGATTTTCGGTTTACATAGTTTTTTCGATAGATCAAGACATGCTCTTTTAAATGGCATTTTTGTTTGAAAAAATATTGCATCCACTGATTTTTTTAAGGCGCTGAGCAGGTGAACACTGACTATGTTGTAATAGTTTAATCAAACTGTACAGAAACACTCATTAAGATACAAGTGAAAAAAACGACATACAAGAAAAAAGACCACTGAAGTTCATTCACTGACTTATTTTTGGGCAATTAAACCGGTTATTACTTTCCCATTTGCAATCATTCGATCAAATTTATTAAAATCAACACTTGTCCCGTCAACATCACCTATGATATTTACTTTCCATGGATTAATTAGAGAAATTAATTGTCGTATTCTATCAACATCAATTTGACCATTACGTTTTTCATCCATAAGATCAAATATTTCCCGTTTTGTCTTACTATTTGAATCATCAACCGGATTCACAAATATTCGTAATATTAACAGAAACTGTTTCCATGATAGTTTTAGTTTTCCAAGTAAGTGTGCTGATTGTTGTTCATACTCTTGTTTACTAATTCGATGAGAACATAATTGATCGTTATATGCGTCATCAGTAATAATTGAAAATGTGACTGAATCTGAACTTTCACGCCAATTTAGTTTCAAGAATAGATCTCAAACAGGAAACAAAAGATTTTATCGCTGTGAATAGAAAAGACATTTTTCAACATTACCTCTACTAATTGTTTCCGATTTTTTCAACTTTATGAATTTAGCCATTAAAATCTCAGATCAAATGTTTTTTTATTTTCGTTTTTCTGTCAATTTATTTTAAATAAAATAGCATAGGTTAAAAAAATGGATATCAGCTGTCTTCTTTTTTTTCTCCGTTTTCTTATCGTCACCGTTAAAGATAAATGTAGCTACGATGTGTTTTGACATAAACAAATACTTACAATTATTCAAATAGAATTTGAAAAAAAAGGTGATAAAGCAAGTTACACAAAAAACTTACAGCAAGTCTACCATTAATCTATTACAAAACATGGTTTTGACTTATTTACAGGGATCCCACATCCAAAAGATGCAAATCAGAAAAAGTAATTCAGAATTGGAAAAAAATCAGAGTATGAATTTTTTGGTACCAGGATAATTAATTATAAGGTGCCGGAAATACGAAATTCGAGCAAAATTTTGTTTTGATCTTTTTCTGGCATGGTTGGATAGTGCGAGCTCCCCAAAATTTTGTATGATATCCCAGAATTTTTGCAAGTAGGTTTTGGAAGAAAAGACGTGACTAAAAATAAAAAGTCAGTTATTTATAAATGAGAGATGATTCAAGTATCTTCAGAAAACTAACTAGAAGAAAACAATGAAATAATTTTTTGTCATAGTTCTCAAACTTTGAATGTTTAGAGTACTCATTCATGACAAAATCAAGTGTCAATGAGGAAGATCTTGTATTAAACTGAAAAGGGTTAGAAGAAGTACTGAGGAAGTAAACTATTTGATTTGGTAAGTAATTATGTAAAAGTCATAATACATGATTACAAATAGATATTCATTTGAGTAGCCATAACGATTATTGTATGGGACATTAATATTAAACTTTAATCCACGTATATCATACAGCTCGGATTTGTTTGGTTGTAGCATCGCATTTGAGAATCTTCTCAAATCGCGAGGAGAGGTAGGGTAGCTCTATCTCATTTATGGAAACCTTATCCGGATCCTAAAACATTGAAAGGATGTGATGTGTTGGATGACATGCTGAAGTAAATTACGTCTAAAATGTTTTCTTAATGTCGACATGGCATCCAAGGAGAGGTAAAGGGCCGTATTTTTTAGCAAAGCGGAAACTGAGAACTCAATCGATAGATAGCGATTAATTTATCAAGAATCTATTGAATATCACATACTTGTCTGAGAGTCGCTTTCTGTAGCTGCACCATTGAATGTTGCCTTTTTCGATGTCAAGACAGGAGTGTTTTAGTACAAAATTGTTCAGTTTACGTTTGAGTCTGTATTTTTGCTTCTTACGTAACTCAATAATATTTAGATTTAGTAAGTGTCTGTGTCTGATTTATTGAAATTGTCTCCGATGTTTACCGGAAAATGTGTATATCAATGGTTCAGATGTACCATTTTCTCTTAATGTTCGAACTAAAGTAACATGGAAATTATCTACATCTGACTTAACAATCATATTTGTTTTTAATTCAAAATACCGTCGTCGAGCTAAGTCAAAATCAGGATAGCCATTATTTAAAATATGAATACATTGATTTTCATTGTTCTGACATATCGGTCTATTACTAATATCAAATACATAGATGTGTTTTGCTTCTGTTAACCATGTAACATTAGCCGGATCCGAATGCGATGATGTAAAATTCCAAGATAAACTTGATGTTATGAAATTATTGTGAATATTTTTATAATTTACTCTGGAAAAAGTGACGGTTGTTTCAATATTTTCTCTTTGTGTTACTTGATACACTCTTGGTTGAGAATACAAATAATTATGCTCATCTCGGGAAACATCGAATGGTTGAACTTGTCGTTGGGTGAAAGATGGAGAAACATTGTTTGTCATGGAGTGAATTGTCACTGGGAGATCTACATAAGTCCTTGAGTTCAGATAGAGCTTTGTCGTCATTCGATATGGTGTGGGCCACAAAGAGTGAAAACGTGAATTCGATACAGCAATACGAATACGATGATTTGGTGAAAAGGTCCAGGTAGTAAAATGTAATTGTAGGGTGAGATTGTAGATTCGATCAGAAATTAAATATTCTGGTTTTTCTCGTCCATTATGATGTGCACCATTTAATCCCGTTCCTGTTACCAGACTAACTTGACTATTTGGATGTACGTCTTCTAATCGGACGATCCAATGGGCTAATTTTGCCGTTGTACTTACTTGTAGTGACACACGAACAAAACCAACAATTTCAACTGACTCATTCAAAATGCCACTGTCATACACTAGACAATCTTTATCATACGGGCTTTGATCGCCACTCAGATCTCCCCATAAAGCACCACTTTCGACACCTATCCACGGTTTGTAAACTAATTCATTAACGCGACTCTCATTCTGCTCACTAAATGACAATCCGTTCCCATCGGTTAAGTAAAAACGTTTGAGATGTGAATGTTCGACAGGCCACGTTTCATAACGCCATTCGCCAGGGATATTTTCAGACCGTGCTGATGGCGGTAAGGATGTATTACGTATAAACAATGTAACATCAGGTTCATTTAAAATATTTGTGTCTTGACCTTTTAACCAATAGTCAAACCAGGCGACAATCTCAGAGTTTCCGTCATAACCTGGTCCCGGCTGATTATCTTCTGGCATTGAATGTGTAAACGGTCCAACAACAATTTTGATTTTGGGAGAAAATTGACGAGCATTATTGTAAATATTTAGCGCAAAATCTAAACAACATGAACATTATCACTTTGAATATCAGCGTCATAGCTGTAAATTTATATTTACCTTTATATGCATCATAATAACCGGCTAATAAATATATCGGTAAAGTTAAATTTTCATAATGATATTTGACGGAATGTTCTCGCCAAAATTCACTATCAACTTGATATTGCAAATATAAATCTGTCCATGGATATAAATTGAAACGTTGATGGATAAAATTGTCATCTGTCGAATAATTAGGAAAGCCTGGTAAAGCATTTTCCTGATCAATATATAACATGTATTGATCCTGATGGAATATACCTGAATAGAACTAAGACACACTGTTAAAAGGAAGGGATGAGATGGATTATAAAATCGAGCCTTCTTCAGAATGTTTTAATTTCAATAGGGAATTACGTTTTACGTAGTTCTTGACACCTTTTAGATATTAGAAATTAGTTTCAATGAGTAGAAATAATTCACCAACTTTCGCATTTTTTGTAGATACCATCAATTAGAACTTGCCTAATTTATCGACTATTATTCAGGATGCTGATCAAGTATTAAAGCAGTGCTTTGAATATAAATAAACGACAGAGCCGTGATCAGCATAATGTAAAAATATAATCTGCAAGCAAAAATAAAACAATGTCTAGAGAGGACGAAAACCGCTCTTTTCCGGTGATATAAAAGCCATCGAAAAACACTGAAAGATGGTTCTTTAGGTGCTGATCACGCATTTGAAGTTTATTTCTTCAAAACATTGTTTTACTAAAGAAATTAGGTTTTTTCATATTTTGAAAATTCTACCATGACAACACGCCTTAAGAAATTTTCTATTTTTTATGTCGCATTCGTGGAAAATTTCACGAGCTATCGAGCAGGCGACCTGCGTGCGAAGTACTTCGAAATTATTAGAAGAAAATAGAAACTCTATGATAGGTGGAACTGCGATACAGTGATGAAAATGAGTTTGGTGTTAAAATTGTCTGGTAAAGATTTAAATGTTTCTTTTACACATTTTTTTTTAATCTTGTTTTTTACATTTTAAAAATTCAATTATCACCTTGTAGTTTGTTAGAAAGATTAACGAAAAAAGTAAAAGCTTTTTCATAGCTGAGAAACGTAAAAAACTATTAAGCAGAGTGGTTTATAGAAAACTTTTTAAACGAAAGAGATTTCCTCATCGACTATTTGTGTTTGAATTTCCTTCAGACAAAAATATTTTCTCTTTATTCATATTGAAAGTTGACTGGCAGATGAAAAAAATCTTAGTTGCTGTTGAATCCTAAATTTAGTAATTCGCGTAGAAAAGGTGAAATAACTTAATTATCTGAATAAAACCATTAATCAAACGTTTTCATCTTACCGTCCATAAAATGTATATCGTTGTAATACAAGTCCTCCGATCCATGTGCTGCAAAAATGGCTTTTAAAGCTGGAGGATGTCTCAGTGTAGCCATCATTAAACTATTAAATGCACTCCAACTCAAGCCCATCATGCCAACAGCACCATTTGATAATGGATACGCAGCTAATTGTTCAATAACACTCTCACAATCATCTAGTTCTATCTTGGAATATTCTTTGGGAATGCGTACACCTTAATACAAAAAACGAGTTCGTTTCAAGCAAGTTTAGAATAGCGCGTGTACACGCAAAAATTATAGAACAGTTGTAGCCGTTTAATTAGTGCATAAACTTCCGCATTATATGCTATACTATTCTAATCCAGAAGTAAGACAACTGTTAAAGAGAAAATATGCGATCAAGACAATAAGATTTCTATTGTGTTCGATTCGTATTCAACATTAGCATTTAAGAATTGATAAAATTGTAACAGAAGCTGTTTTATTGGAAAAATGATGAAAATTGTTAAATCAACTGCTGTTACAATTTTATTAATTCTGAAATTTTTATCCCTAAACAAACATAATTAGTCCTTAATGTGTATGTAGATTGTGATGAGTCTATTTCTTACTCCAAATATTTATTCGCACCAAAGATAGAACAATACAATAAAGTACAATACACTAAACGCCACGAATACAAATGAGAGGAAAATCTTCACTATATATACGCGC
>CAJNOQ010008665.1:0-10978 GCA_905250885.1 Didymodactylos carnosus | reverse complement strand
ATCGCAACAGTGCCCTAAAATTGAAACTTTATTTTCTTCGCCATCATAAGCATGTGGATCAAAATTTTTTCACCACTAAATCGGTCATTGAATACTGTCTATGTGACATTATCTGAATTTCCAAAAATCTCACTTTAGCTTTTTCGCCTAATTTCCATGTGGTTGCCCACTGTGCATACTATGTATATGTAATAATAATAGTTTATGAGAGAGCGACGTATTCTCCGCTAAACAAGACTATTCCCAGCTCTCCACAATCTTTTGTCGTGGATGCATATATGTTTTTACAAGTCTCTTAGTTTATAGTGTAAAAATCCTGTTTTTTCCACTTCCCAAAACTTTTTCTCGTCTATTTAGCACTTGAAAATTCTTGTAGAGCAAAGAATTCTCTACAAAATGAGATGTCTGTCAGCTCCTTACTATGTTTTACTGAAAAGTCTAAGTGTTGTCGCGAAAGTCCTAGAAAAGATACCATTTGTGTTACAATGTCCCACATTTAAACGTATAGCATATGTGAAAATCAACTCACTACTCCACTGTGAAAGTTCTGATATTGGTTTCACAAAAAATGCGGTGTAAATTCGAACATATTTTATGCAATAAATTATTTCATAATTATTTACGATACTTATCCCCAAGTATTTTTAATAAAACATTCTGTCTGTGTCATCGACCGGAATCTCCTCTATCGAGAAAAAAACGATGAAGTTAGAGCAATATATCGATCAAAGACATAAAACTTCGTTGGAAGACTACGAGGCTTTTCGAAAAACCACGCCACTTTAAGGCACAAAAATTTTGATGAAGGACAATCTTATGAAACATACCTTCTTCTTCTAGATGAAAGGTCAAACTATCTTAGATTTGCATGTGCCAAGAAGATACTAGAAAATGTCGTTCAGTGGGTGCATTTCAAAGGCAAAAACGAACATCCCGAGCTGTTTTCATGATAACTTGCAAAACAACCGCCAGTGGAAGTAGTGTGGACTTTCATCTTAAAGAAGAAAGTCTGTTTCAAAAGATTGTCCTTCGAAAGAATTTTTTGTGCCTTAAATTGGCTTGATTTTTCGAAAAGCCTTGTAGTCAGTCTTCCAACCCATTTTTATGTATTTGATCGATATATTGGTCAAATCTCATCTTTTTTTCTCGATAGAGGCTGAATCGATAGGCTTCTGCGAGACAGTAGAGATTTGTCTCTGATAACTCCTTGTATTTCAATGGAGTGCCTCTTTTTCCCCCAATGCATAAAAAGAAAAAAAGACAATCTCGAGTGGGGTTGATGGTGTTTTAATTAGCTTAATGAGTTTAACCGATAATGAGCTCAAAATTTTATGGTAGAGAGACGAAAATTTGAGCTACAAGATGAGATATTTTGCAACTATACGTCCAAAGCGTACCTAGCAGTCAATTATTGATTAAAACTTCGTGTATTTGAATGGAGTGTGTCTTTTTACCCCATGCAGACTAGTGGGGTGTCTCTTTTTACTCCGAGCGGGGGAAAAAGAGACATTTTCATGGGACTCTTCGCATTTTGGATCTGGTTGAAAATCGGTCAGTGATTGCTAGAAGACTTTTACATCAACGTGTAGAAAAATGTTCGCTCCACGATCATGTTCAACAGCAAATTTTCAATTCAACAAAAAAAGAAATTTTAAGTGTCTCGTAGTCAAACAGTCAATTAAAGAAAAGGAAAAAGAAATTTTTCCAACTTTATGCAGAGTAGTAAAACATAAAATACAAATAAAGTTGAAAAAAGCATACTAAAATCGTATATATATATATGTATATATATAAAGACGAAGAAAAATCAGAAATAAAACAAAGTAAATCTCGTCAGTAATGGAGAACATACTGATCATTCAGACATATATTACATTGTATGTTGAGCCGATAATATTATATCGTCCTCTCAAGAAATACTTTTCTACTATTTCTCAATTGCAGCACAATTATTTTAATCAACGGCAAAATACCTTTTTTCCATCTGAATTCAGACTACAACAACATAGATTTGTCGGACACTGAATCGGTCAAAAGAATATTGATTTGAAATAAATATGAGGATACATTATACATTATTTGGTATGATGAGCTACAAGACTTTGAAATAATAAGGACTCTGAAACAGCTACATGATCATCTTCATCTATCTTCGACAATAGACGGGTTATTAGATTATACTAAAATCACCAATGAACAGTATAAAATCATAATAATAGTTTTGGGAAAATATTCACGTGATATAGTTTCTTTATTTTATATTCATAAACAGATCGATTCATTTTTCATATTTTGTCAAAGTAATAAGCTATATCAAGATGTAATGCTTAATTATTCAACGAAATTGATCGGAATATGCACTGATTATAAACAATTATTCATTGCATTAGAAAAACAAATACGCTATGTTATGAGTGAATCGTATTTTAGTTGTACAATTTGTGGGAAAAAATGAAAGTAACTTTATCAAAAATCGGAGTCGACCAGATTGTTCCCCTTAATTTTCTGAGTACCATGTAAAAATTTCCAAACTACCAAAGATCTAACGGCTGAGATAATAGAGGTGCAATCTCCTAATGTATTAAATTAACGGTGACCCGTGATATTTTCAAAATAACTTCTAATAGAAACTAGATAGAGACCTACGATTTACGCAGGACACCTCTAGGCAGCATTATCTACTAGCTTAGGAGTAATTGGGCGGGAAAAATTACCTGCAGGTTGTGTACCCCCTGGAAAAGAAATAGAACAATAAAAGGTGCGAAATATCTCAAAAAAGATCCAAACTTTCGTGCGAAAAAGCTCACAAAACCGAAAGATATTGATTTTGAGATTTTCCGAGGTTTTGTGAGGTTCAAACTGGAAAAACCTGATGTGTGAGGTTTCATTGTTTTCCCCCAAAAGATATTTGGTCGATTGATCCTCGAAAAATGTCTAAAAACCACAACCACGAAATGGCTTATTGGTAAATACTTCCAAAGCTATTGTTTTACGTAGTGCTGTTTGCTCTACTAGAAAGAGCGTGTTCGAAAAGCCATTAAAGTTTACTTTTTTCAGTTCTGCACAGCTTTGAATAGGAAAAAGGTTCGAAACGAATCTGTCCCTACATTGTGCGGCATAACGCGAAGTTTACTAGGAAGACATCAACTTTAAGTGCTGAAATTTTTACCACTCATACAACTTCCTACCTGCTTCTGGTTCTGAAAGTTTGAATTTTAGAAACAGGAAAATGAAAGAAACCGGAAAACCTAAAAATCTACACACCTACAGACGTGTGAACATTTTCCCATAGAAAGTTTCAGAAGCAATTTCCAACGGAAAAATCAAACAAACCTAAAAGCCAAGACACCTAGAGACATGTGAAACATTTAAGGGTGGGAAAGTTTTAGCAACAGTTTCCAATGGGAAAATGAAAGAAACCGAAAAACCTAAGAACCTTTTCACAACATCTTCAGACGCATGAAACATTTTACGTTGAAAAAATTTTACAAAGATTTACGAGTGTACCACCTTATTTGGATCAAATTTGGCGCAGCACAGCCAAAGTACCGAATTCACTAATGGTTTGCAAAGTCCATTGGACTGTTTATTCGATCTGTTGGACTCGGACTGGACTGCTTTCTAGAGTCCATGGACTGGACTGGACTTAAGAAACTGTTTTTCATGAACTCCAACTGGACTAGACTTTTTTAGTCCGTGGAGTGGATTGGAGTCAAAAAGTTGAGTCCATATAGAGCTCTGGGCATATATTCTACAAATTTTATAAGGAGTACGTTCTTCATGTGTGCAATCAAGTAAATTTTGTAGTAGATACAACGTTGCTTTTGGGATGTACTTCATCGATAAATTTGTGTTTATAGATGAGAGTGTTTGCGGTGCTAAGTCGTAAACGGAGTTGGTCACACATTCTGCCTTTTTACATCGCTGTTTAACAGCATCTCCAACTGCTGTATACAGTCTTAATTCATTTTCTTGGTCAAGCAAATCGTTTTGGAGAGCATTACAAATAATATCCACGCAATAGCTCAGACTGCTTTGTTTTTGGAAGGTGCTGATGATCTTCGATCGATTTTTGATTAGACAATAGACGTAGACGTTTTTTAGGTCGTTCTCCATTATCATTAATGTCGACTTTTATTTTGACAATACAAAGACTACATAAATACCTAGCATATTTCGGTAACAAATTTCGACGTCGTGCATTTTCTACTATCACTTTCGGTATATGTTTTTGTTCCAACTTAACCAAATCATGGGTAGAAGTGCCATGGCAAATAACATGCTCAGGATTACCACATGAAACCTTGTTTGATGTTGAAGTCATACCTTTTCAATGATTTAGAAAGAAGATCTTTGACCTTGAGAAACTTTATTTTATTTTTTATTTTGAAAAGTATATTCACTAGATCTATTCAATATATTAGTCACCCGAAGGCTAGTCATTAGCTCTTTCTTACGCTTCTAGAACTCCGTGACACGTGTTTATAATTCTGCATTCTTCCTTCTTCTTAGTCTTTTCTTTTTCTTTCTTCTATCTTTCTTTTCCTCTACTCTAACTATGGCAAAAATGTTTTTCCTAAAAGAAGGAGAAAGAATTTGAAATTATATTGTATTATGAAATCAAATTGAACTGTGTATTTTTTAGACATCTCTGTTACTTTCTCTTCTCTATCTATTCACGATACAGGAAATAAGCATTGTTGCAAAAAAATTGAAAAGCACACGTTTCACAATCGAACTGCACAGTACAGTCAGATAGAAGAAGAACGAAATATACATTTCTGACACGACCTAGATATTTTCACTATCGTTTTTAGAATGACTCATCAAAGTTAAAGTTTTGATCATACTACAAAAAATGTCAATAATAAACATTTTCAAGCAAGTTGGGGGGTCCTTTCTTTCTTTAATTTTTCCATTGTTCGTCTGATATCTTCTATGTTATCATTTCACTTCGATTTCTTCTTTTCATTGATCCTTGTTTTCCTTTTTTCGTTGTCTTTCATGTTCGTATATATATGCACTTGCTTTTATAAAATAAATGAGAGAACAAAACACGCACATGTCGAACGCGTAATGTTCGTCGCTCTTTACGAGCACGAACGCTAAAAGGCTCCAACTCAAGTCTGTAAGGTACCACAACTCTTTACTAGAGTGACTTTGGATCTTCTCTATTCAAACTCGAATTTGAATGAAAAGTGGGTCTTAAGTTAATCCGGACATGGTTCCAGATCCGGCAAAAACTAAAAATTTGGCTCTGAGTCAAGAAGGATACGGAACTCTCTACCAGTTAGTAGTTTGATGTCATATTTATGGATAGATATCTGTCATCAACACATATGAAGGTCAGCGTATGAGTAAGAAAAAAAAAACTCTTATTCAATTAAATTTTTTCTCTAATTAATTTAAATTTATTGATTAGACACAAATTTTAAAATAATCCAACAGAATAAGTCGAAGTAGCAATTCCACACATGTTCTCATTTCGTTTAATTTTGATATAACCATTATCACCCCAATCTGGTCCCCATGAATTTTTAACTTTCCAATAATCAGTACCATTTTCAGTACCATAACCAACAACAACAGGTGCATGATTGAGATTTCTATATGCCGGACATCCAGGTACATCAAAAATACCAGATGCATAATGATCAAATTTATCCGATACTTCTCGTAGTATAGTATCATTACCTGTGCGTTCTCCACAATTGAAAGAAATATAAACTGGACCTCGTTCATAAACAATTTTTTTCATATATTCTTCATTTCCATTTGGTATTTGTTCATATTGAAGTGTAGAACTTGAATTAGATGAAAGACGTACTCCTTCTCGCTTTTGACATGTTTGTTGTTTTCCATCGGGTGTTGGTGGATAATCTTTTTCTAAATTAAGTCTAAAATCATTTCTTTTAATATAATAAAATGATGGAACAAAATTTCCTCCATCACAACCACCTTGACCTGAACAATCAATTAATTCTTGTGGACTTAATGGACCAGATTCTTTATAAATTTCTGCATATGTTTTTTCTAAAGCTCCAACCACACCAAAAGCATAACATGAACCACAATGACGTTGATTTTTAACAGGTGTAACTGCACCTGGAACACGTGTTTGATTAGTCCAATCATATTCTGGTGGAACTATTGTGTTATCACGTGATTCTATTGGTTGTTCATTATTAAGTGGTCCAACATTTAGTTTTGTACGTAATCCATCTCTTTCTTCATCAGTCCAGTCACTAAATTCATTTATTCTTAATTTAAATGTCGTTGAAGGGTCTTCATTATGTCGAATAACATATTTTAAATTTGATTTAAATATTTCCATACGTTGAGATTTTTTAAAATCGAACATTCTACTTAAATCATCACGAGGATATTTTTCTTGAAAATATCGATAAATATGATCAACTAATCCTGGATTGTTTTCAATAACTTCTTCTTTATTCTTTATGTTTGATAACATTGTATCAATAGCCTCTTGAACGGATAAAGATGAATTAACATAGCCAATGAAACAGAAGACCAGGACAGCGATTAAATATTTCATTGTAATATTGTTTTTCATCTCAATAAAGAGCATTTATTCTTCGAGTGATTTTATATTTAATAAGTATCAATAAATATTTATTTTCCATATGTTTCTGTTCTCATCCTATGATTTTATATTTAATAAGTATCCATAAATATTTATTTTCCATATGTTTCTGTTCTCATCCTATGATTTTATTATCAATATTGTTTCTTTCTTATCTAATTCATTCCATTAAGATAAATATTAGTATATGATTTTAAAATGAAGATTATTTTATTCATTTAATTTGAGAAGGAATCAATAACAATAATACACTGTAAAGGACCCCACAAGAACAAGAAAAAAATCTTATATGATTCTTTTTCTTAGGTGAAGGGGCGTAACTGTTTTCTCTAAAAATTACACTGCTTTTCCATAAAAAGTCTTTTTTTGAGGAGTGCATTAGCCTGAATTTTAGCTACAACAGTTTTAGAAACTTTCTCAGAACTAGGCGTGTGACACCTCCAGGTCAACAGCTCTTGAGAACTGAATCGAAGGGCTGATAGAAAGCTCTAGCTTCCGTTAGTTGGAGCTGATGCATGAATTCTTTTCATATAAGCTATCTCATAACGTTTCTAGGGCTAGTTTCTTGGCAAGAGTTATGCCCCGGACGGGAAATATTTCTCGTTCAAGAAAGATGTATTTCCCGATTGGGAAATATGTCATGATCGGGAAAGCCAAATCTGTCCCATTCGGGAAATATTTCGACATGTCTATTTTGAAACCCTTCAATGCATTTTATAACACTTGTTCTGGTTGGTTCCGTTGGAAAGAGCACGAAAAACTGCATCGATTGATGCGGTGCCAGGTGAATTCGATGCGCTTCTATCATATCTGATATGATAGAAATGTTGAATAGAAGTAGGATCAGAACCTTTCCAATGATGACATCATCAGTATCTCAAGAGCTATTATATGGAAGAACCGTTGGATCCTGATATCCTGTTACATGAAGCGACTCTTAGTTTCTCAATTTTCTCAAGTACTATTGTATAAGGCTACGGATAGGTCAGCACAGTGATGCAACAATGCTAATACTTCCAGTGGTATTGATGGCACTGGCAGTGCGTAAAGAAAAATCAAATTTGGGTATTTTGAAAAATTCATTATACGTTCGAATTTCGCGACGCCGCCAAACTTTGATCAAACTTTATAAAAAGGAACCCTTATTTTCTTTAAAAAGCTTTCCCCTGGCGAAAATGAAGCAATTAAAATTACTCTTTCCAAAGTTTACGTTCTTGATTTTTTCGCCAAGGAAGGGCTTTTTTTTCGAAAGTAGTGGTTCTATATAAAGTGTCAACAACGGCTTTCGGGATCGAAGAATTTGAATCTAACATTAGTTTTTCGAAATTTTCAACTTTGACGTTCCCTTGCAAACTATCAATACCACTAATATCAAATGGTATTGGTATGGAGGTATTAGGATTGTTACATCCATCTGCTGATCTATGGGTACCCTTATACAGTAGAACATGAGGACCTAAGAATATCTTCATATAATAAGAGATGAGGACCTAATAGTATCTTTATATAATAACCTCTCAGGATCCAAGGGTGTCTTCATATAATAGGACATGAGGGCCTATGGATAATAATAGACCTTGAGGACGCATAGGCACTCCCATAGTTTAGCCCTTGAGGATCTGCGGGTATCTCTAAACTACCAAGGATTTTATAAATGATAGATTAGTTAAATGTATACCGAGTCGGACTGGGTACCCAGTCCAACCGGTACTCAGTCTCCAGTTTTGAACTGGCACTGGTGCATACCTATTTGTGATACTTTGTTTCACTTTCTTTTTCACTTTCTTCTACTTTCGTTACTTTCTTTTCACTTTCTTTTGCACTTTTCAACCTGTTCCTTTGTACAAACAGCGAATCCATATGGGTGAAACTGTTTGATCATATCCGTGGTCCTAATAATAAGACAAGAGAACCTCTGCCAGATCAACTTGTATGTAGCATCAACATGAATTTTATTTGAAATAGTTGCATTAAATAATAATCTTTTAGTTGTAACACAGAATCGAAATTTATTCCAGTCATCATCACCATCATCAATTTCATCTTCATATTCTATATGATATTGTAGTACCCAAAGTTTAACGTCATTATCAGATATAACTGAATTTTGTTGACACCAAGCTTCCAATTGACCTAGACTTATACTTGATGTACCAAGCAACTTTTCTCTGGACGATGTCAAATAATTCGATAATTGCTGTTTTTTAGGAACAGGTCAACCTCTTTCATTTAATATTTCCAGTATATGTTTCGGCTTGACCTTCATTTTGAACAACTCGTCAGATACTTTTTTTGATTGTTGGCCTATGACAGTTGATTTCGGTTCTTGATGTAAATGATCATCTCCAGTTTCATACATTGAAACACATTCATTTTCACTATGGTATAAAATATGAATACCAGCAGGATACCGTTCTCCACGTCGTTTAAACTTGATTCCATCTATAATAAACCCGTTTGGCTTCACTGGTTGTATTTGTATGAGTTTTGCTCCATATACCATCATTTTTTATTTTATTAATAGCATCATCTTTATTGTTGTATGTGCATATTGGGACCCATTTTCGTCTGTTTTTGTTTTGTTTTTCACTTCTTCATTATTATTAGAAGATCCCAGTTCCATATCATCACTTTCACTATCAGAAATATATTATACTACATGTTGTGATTGAACCATTTGTATAAATTTTATATTTGTTCGCGGCGAATCGGTGAAACTGGTCGAACATAAACTTATCTTTTATTTCCCAAACAACCACAATATATATAGTGAACGAGTGATGGAAAGATCCAAAGATATTTGGACATAAACATGATCGCGAGAGAAAAGTCCCAAAAAACCATAAAGAGATGATACGGTTGGAAAATGCCCAAAAGGTGAAAAGAAGTAAAGAAGAAGATGATACATATATGTATATCGTACATCCTGTACGATATCGTAAAAGAGACGAAAAAAAGAAAAAAACATATGAGAGAAACGTAACTTTCTGGTACAATCGATAAAAAAAAATAAAAGTGTTCATAAAAAAAATTCGAATAGTACGTTTTGTTCCCCTGTCTTTGCCGAGTATCCTATAAAAACTTCCCAACTGCCAGACTCATACTGGCTGAGTTAGGAAGGAGACAATTTTCAGTTTTTGTCATGGAGAATTTTTGGCAGGAGTTTGCTAGAAAAAAGGTTGAAATAGATGTATTCTACATCGTTCGACAGAGAATGATTCAAGCAGTACGGTGGGACTGTGAGAAAATGCGTCAAGCCGCATAACCGCAGAAAAAGTTTTTTCATTCTTTAGTGTTAAAATCTAAAAAGTCCGATGTGATGTGATTCTACTTTCAGAATTATCCATTATTTTAGCAAAGACTATAGATTTTAGAGCTCCAAAAATTAGGTAGTCAAACTCGCCGCAGTCTGAGGAGTCGACTGGTGTACGGTATTGATAGTTTTCGTTTAGCTTTGACCAAAAATCTCACGTAAAAAGGTTGATCTACATTTAGTTAAAAACAAAAGTCGGTCTACATTTTCCCCTATAATGTAAAAATAGTAAGGAACAAAATGAGGATTCGATCTGAAATTACTTTTGCTAGTACAACTTTTGATGCTCTATCTAGTGTAGAACTTTGATCGAGAACGAATGCATGCTTCATTAGTTCTGAGCAAAACAAGTTGCAAAAGTCAGTCTACACTTAGAGCTGAAATTGACTTCCGCAAGAATGAAAGCTGTTTTTATCTCTACCAAATCATGCAAACTGGATTTTTTTTAAATAGAGCATTAGAAAATTATGTACTTTTGTCGCGCTGCACGAAATTAAGTAAAAATGGGGCGCTATGTGCAAAATTTTTCGGTGAATCCGACAGCGGGTTCCTTATAATTATACTTTGACTTCTTTTCTGGTGTCGACACAATCTATGTGATTTTTGCCTAAATTTTATTTTTCTCATTGGTTGAAAAAAAAGCGCCAATGAGAAAAATAAAATTTAGGCAAAAACCGCGTAGATTATATCGACACCAGAAAAGAAGTCAAAGTATAATTATAAGGAACCCGCTGTCGGATTCACCGAAAAATTTTGCACATAGCACCCAATTTTTACCTAATTTGGTGCAGCGCGGCAAAAGTACATAACTTTCTAATGGTTGTAGACCGACGTCTGATCTACAATTTAGCCGCTCCAAAAATTTCTTCATTGGCGGACTTTTGGGGAAAATTGTAAGAGAAGGTCGGTCTACGAAAAACGGAAAAGATGCTTGTAAAATGATTATATCTAAAGAACAACAAAAGAAGTAAACAAAGTTGAACACTAATCATATGGTTAGATTCACAATTCAATTCTCTACAGGATGCGCTGCTTTTCTTTTCTTTTTATATCTTTTTATA
>CAJNOQ010008664.1:0-10978 GCA_905250885.1 Didymodactylos carnosus | reverse complement strand
TTTTGTGCCAAATATACAAATATTAACAGGACTTTATCTTGAATTTGTTCTCTATTTAAAGCCATTTCTAATTTCTTTAAAAGTTTATTAGATAATGTTTGATTATTCTTTGCTACATTTTCAAAGATATCAATTAAAGTAAATTGATCAGTATCTGGTTTAAAAATTTCAATTAACTTATTAAGTAAATCATATTGTATTAATTGTTTATTTTTTGATATATTGTAGAATATTTGTAAAACATCTTCGTTATGAATTTCATTTTCTAAAGCATTAATCGTATCAATTGATAATTGCATTCCATTGTTAGTTTGATCTTGTATAAACTTAATAATTGATTTCTTATTAGTTGATTTCGATAGAGTAAAACCAGCTTTAACAAGCTCTGATTTATAGAATATGTTATCAGGTAAATCTTGATTTTGTCTTGCTTTTTCCAATAGTTTAAATGAATTATATCTTCGTCTTGAATTTATTGACATGTACAAATTGTCAACTAATATTTGTAATGTTTTATTTGTAACTGATTGACCATTACGAATAACATTATGAATAGTGAAGAAAGCTTTTTCAAATCGTTCAGGAAAAGCAAGTTCATTTTTCAAAGCTCTTATTGTACTTGTAGGTATTGTATGCGTAGTTGTATAGATTTGAAGTATGTCAAGTACTTTTATACTATAATTTTCGTTTAGCAATAAAATCCCATCAAGCAGAACAAACATATTTTGATATTCACCTTATCATCTAGGCACGTATCAGTTGTTAGACCAAACCAATCAACTTTGCTAAGTTCAGATCTAAAACTATCCCAACTAGTTACTCGATAATCGTAAATACGTCTAGTATGCTCCTTCCCAGGCGCGCTCGTTAACGACAAATTAAGCTGAACAACATCATGATCACACTTCGAGCAAAGTTTGGGCAAAATAGCTGTTGAATGTATACTAGATGTATTGTCAACAAAGATTAGATCAAGACACGAATCAAATCTTGTGGGTCTATCTACCAGTTGGAAGAGTTGTGCCTCATCCGAAAAATTGTTTTCCTTCAGTGGTTGATAGTTTTGTTTGACACCATTCATAACAATGAATGAATGAATGAATGAATGAATGAATGAATGAATGAATGAATGAACAAGCAAAAAAAGAAAGTTTCGCTTACATAAGAGGCACTGTTACCGATAGTGAGAGAGAAAAAATGAATCACAATGCAGTGAGAAAAAAAAGAAAGAAAAAAAGTTACATAAAAAACGGAAAGAATCTACTGGAAAAGATGAATCTTTCCCTTCGTATTATTCTTTTATTGCCATGCTTATGACAACCTTGTCATTATTACGTCCGTGCTTATTTTGACTTTATGTATCATAGATATTTCGCCATTAGTACACCAATACTATATAAACGCAATACTAAACGATAATACTTAAGACTACCTTTTTGCCAACAAGTAAGCCTTAGCTGTCTTGATATTCTATGTAACGTTAGGCAGTGTACTTTTCGAAAGATAGTTTGAAACTGAACATCATGTAATGTACAGCGACAGAGCAAAGACGAGGAAACATCCATCTCGCGTTTCAAACCGCCGATAGGCAGATTAGAAGCCAGTCTTAATCAACATACTGCAAACACCAGCTGAGATTGTACGAAGAGTTTTCATCAAAAGCTTGTTCATCTACCGTCATAAAGTACAAGGCCGTAGCCTACTATCATGATGGTTTAGAGGTTCACGGATACGGCCAGTAACACGATCAAGTTTTGAATAAATAGCAAACAGTTTAGGTGATCTTGCATTAGGTACACTTCTCACAAATGACTTTACCAAATCACGCCGTCGTATTTTGAGTAAGAACTATCAGTGCTGTTGAATCCTTGTCTCGTTCCCTTCCGCAAGGTTCGCGATGTCATCTGTCTCCGGCAGAGTAGGATTTGTGAACGATGCCATGCTAAACAAGACGTTGAATACTGTCTCTTCTAGTTATGCCCCTAAAGAACGGTTCACTATCTCCAGATTATACAACACAACTTCCCACATATTCCCGTCTGGAAATAGCTAAACGCATAGCCGATGATGGCGATTTACTTGTTATATATAAAAATAAAATTTATCGTCTAAACAACTGGATTAAATATCATCCTGGTGGCGAAACAGCCATTTTACATATGGTTGGAAAAGACGCAACTGATGAAATGAATGCATATCACAGCCACGAAACATTAAGGAAAAAGCTTCCGCTATTTTATTTCGGCAGCGTAGCTAAAGAAGAAGGAGAGTTCCAGTCGTTGGTTCCACCAATTCAGTTATCAACAGCGAATAGTGGAACAATAAAGTCGTTGGAACCTAAAACGTATCCAGCGCTTAATCTGCATGATCAACATCGTATAATTCAAGCATATCGCCGCTTAGATTCAAAACTAAGGTTTCTAGGTAAGTACTTCTTCAAGAAGCTAGATAAGTACGGTGTTTTAGACGAAAGCGCGTTTCAAAGTAAATTTGAATGTTCATATTTCACAGTGGTTGAAAGGATTTCACAGTGGATTGAACGGGATATTTCTTCATGCCTCGTCTGGTATTTATTGTTCCCAGCGCGGTTTTCAAACATTTTTAATCCCTTCTTTTGAGAATGTTATCGTTTCTGACAATGAAAATATACTGACAGTTGTGAGAAAATGCATATTATAATCAACTATATAGTTCGTTCATGATAAGATCAGCAGTATTAATCAGTTATCTAGGACGTACTTACACCTCGCCTGAATTATGATCATATTTGAAAATGCAAAATTTTGATTTGTTAGGTTTCTATCAATGTAATTATTGGGATTATGGTTATGAATGTATACGCTATATAGCAACAGCATTAATTGTGTTCTTACTTTTATATTCTGGTACAAAAACGTGGCATTATTGTTTATCAGCCCTGTTCTTAGGCGTTTTTTGGCATCAGGTGACGTTTACAGCGCATGATGCTGGTCACTTGGCTATAACACACAATTACTACATAGATTCAACAGCTGGTATGCTTATAGCTAATCTATTAGGTGGTATGTCTATTGGATGGTGGAAACATAACCACAATATACATCATTTAGTTACAAATCATCCAGGTACGAAATTTGTGTATTCATCGACGTTCTGTCCCCTTGATTTTTGAAAAAATACTGTGGAAAAGTTGCAAGTATGCAAGCGAGAAAAGATCTAAATACGTCTTTCTCACGAAAATATATCAGCCAGACAAGATATTATCACGCTAGCACGACCGCCTCCAGACCCGCTGAGGCATCAGAATATGACGCAGTCAGTGGGACTTAACATATACACATATACTGTAGAGCATCTAATAGTGTTTCTGTTTTCGACAAAATTCGCAAAGCGCGTGACTCACTGTCTTGTTCGCGCCACTATTGCAAACGTTTTTCGAACTTCGTCGAGAATTAACACTTCATTAGATGTCTTAAAGCAAGAAATCATTCTAATTCTACCTGTCCATAGTGTAGAAAAGACGTGTTGATTTCTTCAACCGGTGATGGGAGAGACAGAATTATGCAAGTGTTTGGGAGGGTATGCGTATACTTAAGAAAGCACATAACAATGCATCGAGATGCATCTTCTTTTTCTTGAAATCTATTACCTTGGATTCCTTACCTCATTCTTTTGTACTGAAAATGCAGAAGTGTTGTCCTGCGTTCTCTGGCTAATCATACTTTTGTATGAAACGTTTCAGAACATGATCCAGATATTCAACATTTACCATTTTTTGCCGTTTCAACGCGTTTTCTTGATTCATTATATTCCACATATTATAAACGTATACTAACATGCAATCAATTAACAACATGTATTTTACAGGTACAACATTTAGCCTATTATGTTGTTCTGTGTTTTGGTCGTTTTAATCTACATGCACAATCATACATTTATTTGTACAAATATCCCCGTTCACCGTTTCGTAAATGCGAAATCCTTGGTATAATTATATACTGGTGTGGGTACATTTATCTTTTGTCAACATTGCCAAATATGATTACCCGTTTGCTATATCTTCTTATTAGTTATACGGCCACAATGCCCGTAAGTTCAGTTCCTAAAAATGAAGATTTCGCACTCGCACAGATTATTAGTGGTAGAGCAACATATCCTACAACGCAGGTCTCTTAATATAACGATTCGTTCTCTGTAGGCATCTAGTGATTATACGACTCATCTACTAGAGTTTTTTTTTTATCATAGTAGTAGCTGTAGAGGAAACTATGACAAACGCATTATGGCATCTCTCACGCACATAAAACCACACATAATCGCTCATGTATCCACAGGGAAGAAGAGTTTCGGACATTTTTCTGAATATGCTTCACTATCCATCCACAACTGTTTCTCAGAATTTGTTAACTTTTATCTTTCCCGTGTTTTAATAGCTCCATGTCCTTTTTACTCTGGCACATTTTGGAATGTCAACAGACGACTATGGTCCGTTAGAATCATTTCCGGCAAAAGTCCTTAGAACAACAATGGATGTTGCTTGTCCTGCATGGATGGATCCCGTACATGGCGGACTTCAGTTCCAAATTGCACATCATTTATTTCCACGTATGCCTAGACATCAATTAAGACATGTTAGTCCATATGTTAAAAATTTTTGTGATGAAGTTGGCCTCACATACAATATCTACGGATATATTGCAAGCAATGGAAAAGTTTTAGGTGTATTAAAAGATGTGGCGATTCATGTAAAACTAATGAAGAAAGTGATGAACGAAGAAAGACAAAAAATTCACTAGATCATGTTGCATATTTCATGATAAATTATAGTTTTTCAGATTACATGTTTTCTTTTCTTACCATTAGTTTATTTCTTCCTGTAGATATCGGATGACGCAAGCCAAATTCTCTCGGTACCTGTCTGTGGGTAAGGTTATATATGCTCCTTGCGTATCGCAATTAACATAGTCATCAACAACGAATGTTCTGTCGTGCTTAAGTATATTTCGTTTGAGTATTATTCGGTCTCTCTACGCTTACTATACACATGATTCAAAAGCAACGCAGCATTGTCTGCGAACCTGGCTCCATATTGGTCTACACATATATTTCCACATCACTTTTTACTGTTTAGACTGACACCAGTTAATTGTGAGTCTTTTCGTCATTTTTATGTAGTTTTAATAATGGACACGAGTAAGCGTCTGATTACCTGTACAAGCGTTGTACAGAATATGAACATAGACCATAGATAGTTTTCTTTTAGAATACTATAATGGAATATTTTTCCGCTTGTATTCTGAAAGAATAAAGCTTAAAACAAGCGTCTGAGTACAACGCAGTGAGAGTTACATATGACATTTCTTTCAAAGCTCAAATGGAGCATCACCTCCGGTATTTTGATTTTTAATCCCACTTTTCTTTTTTTGACCGATTTCTAAACAGAAAAATCCTCTAACATTCAATGAGGTTCACTTTGAATGAAACCGAAGCATCAAAAATGTGGGAGTTTTGCAGCAGTGGGAGAGAAATCGTCAAAGCGAAAGTATGTTCGTGCCACGAAAATTTTGTTAGAATCACTAGAATAACGCTTTTACACGAGAATTATGCTGTTTTCTGTGAGAATTATGCATAGAATCACGCAGATATTTTGCTCTCTTCACGAGAAATTTGAATCGCTTGTTAAAAACTATTTTCTCCACGTCACGGAAATAATGCATTTACATGAGAAATATGTCCTCATCGGTGAGACTAACGCTGTGTTCCTCGAGAATTATGCACGCTCTGGAAGATACGAAGCTGTCACACTAATGAAACGATATAAAATTCCCGTGAAGACAGCCTGATACCTTGTAGATTCAATGCATAATTCTCATGTAAAAGCATTATTCTCGTGAGCTAGACAAGAAAGTTTCTATGAGGAGATACAAAATTCTCGTGAAGAGAGCAGAATATCTTCGAGATTCTATGGATAATTCTCACAGAAAACAGCATTATTATCGTGAGCTGGACCAGAAAGTTCCTATGAGAAGATACAAAATTTTCGTGAAGAGAGCAAAATATCTTCGAGATTCTATGGATAATTCTCGCCCTAACAGCATAATTCTCGTGTAAAAGCATTATTCTCGTGAGCTAGAGAAGAAAGTTCCTGTGAGAAGATACAAAATTCTCGTAAGTTTGTTTTTATTGGCAAAGCAAGTTGATTAATGATTCCGACATGATGGCTATAAGTGTAATTGTTTTTCCTGCTCTAATCGTAAAACCATCTGAAAACAAAACTATTGAACTCGTTGAACTATTGAAGTCGTACTATGGACCTATTGAAAAGAACACTAGTTTAAGTTGCTTGTTTGAAATATATGAACAAACATAAAACAGTGAAGATTGTTTGTTTATAATCAGCTGCGCTACAAGGATCCTCTTTAAATAACTCTTTTAACTGATATCAGTGCAGGCGGATAGCGGTTAATGGTAACCGCGTGTCTCTAAACGTTATACAGAATACAGAAACAGAACAACGGATTTAAATTGGTAGTATACTACATTGCTGAGTTCATGTGTTCGAATTTCTATTTGTACAAAACTGATTTTGTGTTTTTCAATAGCTTTAGTTTAGAATACTATAATAAAATATTTTTCCGCTTGTATCCTGAAAGAATAAATGTCATATCAATACGTTAGACCGGGTAGGAGAAATCTATTACAATGCTATTTTTGAATTTGACGATCATAAAATCATTATCTCTTCTGCAGAATGATTGAAAGTTTCAGGAAATATATGTATTTTCTAGCTGAATTTTCCTAAATGCTAAAATTGTCAAAAACTCTCCCGGATGATACATATGAGGTTGTTAAAGAGGTCTCCGAAAATCTCATAGAAGATCAATACGTCAGAACCAACTCTTGCTTGTTGGTTTATTATTTATGCACTGCGCTAATCATTCTCTGAAAATTCAATCA
This sequence comes from Didymodactylos carnosus, assembly GCA_905250885.1. Taxonomy (NCBI): domain Eukaryota; kingdom Metazoa; phylum Rotifera; class Eurotatoria; order Philodinida; family Philodinidae; genus Didymodactylos; species Didymodactylos carnosus. The sequence goes on along the minus strand of CAJNOQ010008664.1, from coordinate 4,042 downwards.
TCCTGAATAAGAAATAATGGTTTTATATCTTTTTTAATTTTACATGGTCATAGAGATAAATCCCGCCATCCAAAAAGTGGGTCAGGAAGTTACTGAAGTTACTTCGAGCTCGAGACAAAAACAAAGGTTGCCGCGACGAGCAGCACACTCGATCATCTATTCGCTCTTGACAATGGTCGTAGTAACGTACCGAAAGCTCGAGTAATAAAGGAAAAATTCAGCAGAATTTTCAAGATGTACTTTATCGCAGTATTATACTGATTGATGAAAAAATTTTATGTATCATATGTTTTTAAGGTTGTTAGGTTCGTTGCCAGTTCCACTCTATCTTATGCTGCTCTGTACGATCTTATTTCTATCCTTAGTGTTATCCTCTTTAGTTTTACTTTTTAAAACAATCTTTTAAAAATCAGCAGAAAGAAAATGTACACGAATAGACTGAGCAGAAAGAAAATGTACACGAATAGACGCGTCCCGTTTGTTTTAAGTAACTCTCTCCTACAACTTAACTTCACTCCTTTTATGTCACAAAAAAACACATCTACATGATACAATAAAATGACAAAGAAAGAAATGTAGAATAGTACATCACATAATCGAAAAAAAGAAAATAGTATGACACGTTGCTTGTATAACATAATATAAAAGAATACAGACCAATATAATAGATAGTCGAAAAAGAAATAAGATGATACGATTTAAACGTGAAGAGACAGAAAAATAAATGACCTTATAAAACAGAGCGTTCGCTAACAGTTATTTCGTAACAAGGTCCACAAGCATGATGGTGGATAGATTAGTATGTCCTCGAAGAATGGTTGTATCTCACGGACCATAGTAGATAGAAGCTTGGAACTTGCGGTAATGTGTAGAGCAGATGTCCCTCTATATTACAGATGACTTTCGAATCTAGCACACTATGTGCATTTTTCGAGTAATAAGCTCAAACTTTTTCCTTCGAAAGGTATACCATGGTAGACCTTCTTCAGCAACCGGATTTTTGCATAGATGGATGTGCCAGGGTGTCTGTTTTAAGAAACCGAAGATTGCAAGTCTCTAGCTATTACTGTTCAAAAGTTATACAAAAAACATCGGAGTGCAGCATTTTTTTGAAAGAGATAATAGTAACAAGTAATGCACAAAAGTTACTTGTTACTAGTAACTAATAAATCTTTTTGTTACCGTGGTAGTAGTTACTAGACACTTATCTTGGCACTGTTACTTGTTGCTTTTGAAAGTAATAGAAAGAAATTACTTTTTACTAGTGACTAGGAACAAAAAAAAGTTCCTTTGTTACTTGAAACAAAAGTAATAAAGCAATTTGTTTTCTCTCGTTTTTATGCTTATCAGTTTTGAACTTTTAAAGTTGAACAGAAATAAGATTTTCTATTATTTTCCGTATCAGTTCTTCGGTAACGTATTGTTTTTAAAAATTGTGGACGTGTGATTAATACTGTAACTGCGGTTCAGTGTTATATTTCTTGGTCTACAGAGTACACGAATGGAGGAGGAAATAATCTAAAGATTTGTTTATGGAAAACAAACAGTTGTGATAAGATAGTGCAAGATTGTAATGATGGTCTAAGAAAAATGAAAAGAAAAGAACGATGGGACAATAGAAAACAAAGATTACACATTTTGCCAATGGGGACTATCACTTTCGTTTACTCACTTCAGTTTTACTTTCCGGAAAAAGTAACAAATGAGTAAGTAAAGTGACATCCCTAGTCTCTATCGTCGTGATGATAATCAATTCATCAGTCATGCGCGCTATACTCGAAACAATTTTTGTCATACAAAACATTGTTTTCTTCAAATACGATACTCGTGATCTCCATAGCTGATTGCATATAGTCCAATATCTTTTGGAAAAGTTCGAGAAGAAAACTTTTTCGGGTTCTCTCGGAAGACTAAGTGACGCTTAAAAGTTCGAAGAACTATCAACTGGATTACACTTCATCACTCCAGTATATTTTCCCCGCCTCAGAAATCACAATTTTCATCCGAAATATCGACTTTGAGATAAGCACATGGGAAGCTAACCTGAAGTGTCTAACTATCGCTTTCGGGCCTAGAACTGGTTATTCACGGATTTTCAGCAATTTTTTTAGGAGCCTTGAAAACGAGACTGCTCAATAATAAATTTTCCTAGATACTTATGCAAGTGAAATTTTGTCTGAATCCGCAGACTTGTGGAGCAAACTTTTCTCATTAAAATGAGACATCGCACAACTCTGTATGACATTAGATTAAAAAGTTATAAGTGTTGTTCTACAAGCCCTAAAATTAACTAATCAATGCACAGCATTTTCGCGCAGAACGCATTTTTGACGTAGGTGAAGTTAGCAGCAGATTCGCCTATTTTACGAAAACATTCAGTCTGACAACTGTGCCAACTTCGAGCATTGCTGTGCCAGACACAATTTAGAATTTTCCAACCGCTGACATGTTCAGCTTTCATGCTTATTATTCAAAAAAGTTTTAGGAAACAAAGTACCGACTTTTCCAACGGACAAAATACTTGAAACTTTATATTTTAACAAAACATTCGCACTGACAACTGTGCCAACATAAATTTTATATATGCCAGATAGAACTCCCCGAGCTCTATCCAATGGTATATCTTACAAGGATACATCTCAATGTCAACCGTACAAAATATTTTAAAAACTCGTTTTCCAGGCGATTTCTCACAGTATTTCTCGAAAATATTCGCTCTCAAATCTGTGCCAAATGAAATCAATAGTTCGTCAGACAGAACTCGTCGAGCTCTATCTAATGGTGTATCTTACAAGGATACATCTCAATGTCAATCGTACAAAATACTTCAAAAAGTGCTTCCCATCATATTGAAGTATGTTCCATCGTATAGCTTAGGTTGATCGTGGCGTATTATTATGTGTATTTTTGTCAGACTGCTTTTTAATTACAGTCTACTTGTGGTCGTACACGTATAGGTTCGCTTTTGGTGTGTGACAGATGATTTAATTTTTATGATGAACGTCTATTTGAGTCTTTTAATAACGACGAAAACAAAAAAGAAGGAAGATACATATACATGCTCATGTTCTACAAATTGTTCACATGTACGCTGGTAGAAAAAATCAGGAGTCAGTTATAGTTCTACGGTCGAGTATTATCAACCGTGCCTTTTATTTGAGCTGTGTACTATGTTCATTGACTGGCGTTGGAATATAGACGGAACTGAAAAAAAAATGGAAACTTAATAAATCTGAGGAGAAAGTAAAAGAAAAAGGTGAAAAAAGTCGTTGGCAATGTCCGAAGATTACGTTGCAGTAAGATCGTTTTACTTACCTAGTATATTTACATAAACACTACACTATGCTTATTCATGTTTTTAAGAATCAACTGTCATTGGCTTCTAATTTTTTTCTACCATTTGTTTGTAGAAATAATTCAGAAGTTCATTCGATGGTTGCTGAGGATTTTGTGGGAGGATGACTGTATTTCGACCTCCAGTATTACGTAGGCGTTTACAATTATGTTTGCACATGCAATAGATACTAAAAATACAGATTAATAAGGTACACGCAATCAAAAATCGAGCACTATCTCATTTTTTGATCGAAAGCTACATATTCAGATACTCCTGACTGCGCTGATTCCGAATACCACCTTTTTTTCCGATTTCGATCAAGTTTTTGGGGAGAAATTCTCAAAATACTAAGAGCACCGAAAAAACAAAAAAATTGCATCCCTCTGAGAAAACTTGAGGTTTTATCCCCTTTCGTTCACTGTAATCTTTCGAATTTGATATATTCGGATTCCCCATCAAAAACTGAGTCTAATCGTGTACCATTGAGTCACAAAAACCAAAATACCTGTGTGGCACATTTCTGACAAGCGTAAGCACTCTACAAAATGAGCACCTTCTCTCGCAAACCTATCTCCTCTCTGGTTTCGAAACTTTTCTCCGATCGTCATACGCCATTCGAATTACCATTTGAAGGGCAACAAAAGTACGCATTGCTGTTTAAAAAAAGTTCTTTCCTCATGGAGAAAGGTAGAGTTTATTGAAAAA
>CAJNOQ010008663.1:0-10978 GCA_905250885.1 Didymodactylos carnosus | reverse complement strand
TGTTTGATCAATAGAAGTGTCCACAGTCACATATATCTATGGAAAAACGTTCTATTAACAATATAGTCGACTGTATTCTATTCTTTTCTCTTCTGTTCTTGAAACGTTACTATTCTGTATATATATACCCAAGCAAATATCACTTATGGGAAAATCTAGATACATTCTTCTATAATCGGACGATACACGACTAGTTGCCATCTAGATTACTAGTTAGAATAGGGACTTTTAATAGATACGTCTGCAGGTGCATCTAGTAATAATTAAATCGATCGATTATCGGGTGATAAATCGATAGTTGAACTAGAAAAAATCTAGTAATCGCCCAATTACTAGATTTCCATTGTCGTTACACAGTAGTTGCAATCGAGTAAAAATCTAGATGAATTGGGCGATACTAGATTTTTTTTTGACGCTTGGTAGTCAAGATTTTTCTTCTTGTCATATGTTTTCCTGATGATGGTATAAGTACATACCGAAAGCTCGAAAATAAACGAAATAACAAGTGAATTTAGTTTGAATTCAAAATGTATTTTGTAGCAGTTTTATACTAAATTTTTACTTATATATTCATAAAAGTTTGAATTAATTTTGGATATAAATGAGTATCTGGTTCATTTAATAATAACATTGGATTACATGGAACTGTACATGGTGATTTACATCGTGTAAGTATTCATAACTTTAGTAATTAAATTCGTTCACGAGGTAATAATCTATTACAATCAATCATAAATGAGTGTTTATTATGCTTAAGTTTTAATAAAGTAGGATTTACACATTTAACCAATCCATATTCAATATTTTCTTCTTTCAAACGTTTATTTACCTTTTTTCAGTATTGAATCTGATTTTATCCATAAAAAAACATGAATGCTTCTTGATTGCAATATTTAAAATCACCCAATGTTTGCAATATAGTTCAAAATTTTGCTTCATTTTCTGAATCAACATTTGCAATTCGGTTGTACTGATGGCGAAGTTTAAAAAAATGTTTATCATAATGTTCAAAGCCTATAGTATAAATGAATCGTTGTTGATATAAATAACTATTTTGATTATTTAATGTTCTGATTACATTGCTTAATATACAAATAGGGAAATGCGTTTTGGCAAATAATAAAGCAAATAATAAAAGAATAACACGTGAATGTAGTCTGAATTCAAAATGTATTTTATAGCAGTTTTATACTCAATTTTTACTGATTTATTCTCTACTGCTATTCCAAGAAGTTTTTTGAATATAATCAATATACTTGTGGAGAAATTTAAAATGCAAATTATTATGACAACACACAATCCTGCAACTATAGTATTGATATCATAAGAAAATAAAAAACGTTTATTCAGACTACTATCCATTTCAAAATACAGTGATCCCGATATGTTTCGAATAACGTGGGATAGAAAAACAACAGAGACCTGTGATTTCAGGCAATCGATAGCCAAGACTTTGACGCATCTTATCATAGAAAGATAAGTTTGAAAACTTTCTCCTCAAGTCAAATTTTAAAAGGATTTTTATAAGGCGTTTGTACTTTTTAATAATGCAATATTTTGTTGTTTCATCGTATGGCTTGATTGTCCAAAGTCATAGTGGCGACCGGATTCTTCATATGTTATGATTTAGGCATGGTATTGGTCTCCTACGAATTTGAAAAACTGCAAATCCTATTCATCATACAAAACTAAGCTAAAAGTCAGTATTTTCATCTAACATTGTCACGCGACTCAGCTTGGTCAATAATCTATGCTTTCATCCATTCTGGAGTTTGACAAGAGTAAAGAAAATTGATTGCGGGACTTCAGGGAAGTTCGATGCCACATGTCTAAACGGTGAAAAGGAAGAGATCAGGTACGGATGCACAGGGCTGTGGCACTGGCGTGTTTTATACGTATGTGAATAGTTTTGATTGCTGCCGATTTATTTATTTTAGAGCCTGTTCTACCACGATACAGATTCCATCTCTACATACATTGGTTGAAATGTTATTATGGAACTAAAGCATATACACAGAAAAAGGGATGAGCGAATATTGCTTTTGATTTTTACGCGAACTATTTCAAAGTAATGGACCGAAGGAAGAGGAAACGAATGGCGGAAGGGAAGAGCATCCATTCAGCAAGCAGCAATTTGGGGATTCTATCAATATTGGTCCGCTTCCAAACGACGTTCCCACTTCGTTTTGTTTATAGAAATACTTTTTCTGACTCAACAGAGGAATGTCATCGACCTAGTTCACTGGCAAAGCAAAAATCAATGATTTCACATCTTCGTCTTCTTCTTTCTGTCTCCTTATCACTGCTGACTCAGCACGTTGCTGTGCGAAAATGACACATGGTCGGAGTGAGTCCGCGTACATTCGTGACATATTACCTTATCTGATACGCACAGCAAAAAAGTAAAGCATTTCTGATATTTACCAAAGGCTTATTTTTATATGAAAAAGAGAAAGAATATACATCTAGTTTGGAGAAGCAAGGTTTCATTAGATCGACTATTGTTCAGATGACAATAAAAGAGTTCTTTTCACAAGACTTTTCTCTGTGACTTTAGTTGCTCATCTCTCTCTCTTTTACTAACAATTTTGCGCTTGCTTTCTCTTTTAAGTATTCATCCCGAGAACGTTCTACAATGGCTTTGGATCTCACATGCCTCAGCACTTCTCGTCCATTACCACCGGTGCCTATGACCGCTGATGGACCCACTACCCTCGTCCATCCGAGCTACAAACCGGATGGTAATGGAATCGCTCAAATGATATCATCCTCGATCGCTCGTTCCACATTTTCCATCGGCGATGTTCAATCTCTTTTGAAAACATTGACAGACAAAGGCATCAATTCATGGGATGTCTCAGCAATACTCAAAATGAAACCAATTCCCTCGGTAATCACTTATTCCAGTGTGGCTCTCGCTCTGTTGTTGATACTTTCACTCATTTTTTGTATCGTTTCGTGCATCAATTTCGGCAAGACAAGATCACTTGAAGTAAGAATTTCATCCCACTGAAGGAGAAAGTGTTGTATTTCTTTTTTGTCTATAGACTCGTCACACGAGAAAGAAACGAAAATGCACTGCAACTCGAGTTTGTGCTATATTATTGATTATCGTCTATCTACTTGTATTGGGTGACATGATCTATGTGGCCTGTCGAGTAAACAAAACAAAGATGTCTCTGGATGATACAATCAAAGAAATCAATCGAGAAGTGTATCCAAAAGAAATATCTCTACACATGCAACATTTAATCATACAATTAGAACAACTCGATCAGTACTGTATACAGCGTAAGTTCACCATCATGATCTATGCACTGAAGAGTTAGAAATGATTTAAATTACTTGTAAAATCGGTCCTAGTTTGTGCACGCGAGAGAGAGAGCTTCCTAAGATCGGAGGAGTGACCAGTACGTATCTTGAAGTCCGGAGACGAAAAACGCTGAAATTCAGGTACGATGCACTCTTCACTGCAATGTTTCGCGTGTTTAGAGTTTGAACTGAATATAATCGAAAATCCACCGAATTATCTATTTAATGTCTATTGTCGATGTGGAAATTCTATTCTCCGAAAAATGCCCCAGCGGCTGGAATATCGATTTCNACTATAAATCATCATGAATGATTTGCTGAGAAGATACGTCCAGATGCGATAGTCTTTGGAAAAATGTCGAGCATTATTGCACTGCGACGAGACGTCAAATTTTGTTTGTTTGAAAGAGCGAAGTCTGAAGAATACGTTTGTCTAGCAAACAATTTTTGTGCTACGCGATTCGATTGACCTGAACAAAGGTTCACAACGCTCAAAAGAGTTTATCTTTGCGGATTAAGAACATTGGTATTACTTATTTCTCACTGGGATTTCTGAGACTGAAGGGATGAAACTGGTTTCTGTTCATGCTAAGGGTCAAACCGGGCGATTTTTCACTGAAAAAGACTTTCTTTGCATTTCTGTCCCAAAAGAATGTGTGAGAAATAGAAAGAAATAAGGCGCGACAAATGTGAAGCTGTTTGAGAGAATGGTTTCAGTTACAGCGACAACCACTAATGGTGTGTGATGCTAGCAGAGGTGGACCCGGTTCCGCCCAGTTTGATTTCGAAAGTGGCCCAACCGAGCCGTATCCATCTCTGATACAGGATGTCTCATTAAAAAAAGCGCCAATAAGTCCGTGTCCATCGCTGGCTTTAGACACTTCAAAGGATGTTTCTTTTCAGCCAATTCGATCCTGATCAATGCATCAAAATCAATGCTGGTCAAAGCATTCGATCGGATTTTGCAAGAGAAATACTTTGTTCAAGATATTCTACTATCGGTGAACAGTATGGATGGACATTTGAAGGAATTGAATGATCTGGTGAACAGAGAAACGACATTGTCACAATCGGCCAACGAGACATTCATCAAGATCAAAGACGAATACCAAAAGATGGTTGAATATTTGAGAGTACCGATGCTAGAAGTTTGCGACTACGCTAATGGGACACAGACCGATATTGACAAGAAATTATTGGACGCATTGGATGTTGTTCATCAACAATTGCGAAAGTTTATCGAAACAATCAATGATGATATTCTCAGTGAAATGACACCTTGGCAAAATGCTATGTTGATGAGTATCGAGCAGGAAGAAAATGTTCGATATTATGTGGCTCTAGCTGGAACTATTTTTCTCGTATTAGTCATACTTGTTGCACTCATTCCGCTCGGTTTCTTCCTCATGATTACTATTTCTCGTCTGTGCGGCTGTTGCGAAAGTGTGCAGACTACCAACGATCGGTTAGTCTAGCGAGAAATTCTGTTTGCCCTTTGCCCATTAGTTTATATTTCTGTTTTCGGTAACGACAGACAGGCAAGTGGCAATGACCAAATACATTTGCGTACTTTGGACGCGAACGCGCTTCCATTGCCCATGAACGATCACTCTAGTCGTCGGAACCACCATCGAGACAAGTCGCGTCATCATCATTCAAGCGAAGTGATCCCGTAAGTGTTTCGACTGTACCTTCGACGAATCACTTTGTTTCGTTTCAGTACCGAAGATCGTCGAAAACTCAACAAATCGAGAAAGGCGAACAAGCACAATGACAGATCGCAATCTTCCATTATGATCGAACTCACTACGTCTGATGTCAAGTCCGGTTCCTCTTGTTCAGTTCTCTGTTTGATGCGCATCGCTTTTGGCCTGATGGTGCTCATGCTTATCGTCATGGTGCTTCTAACCGGTGTTCACTACGCTCTTGACCTTCTTGTTAAAGGTGCCTGTCGAACGGTTCACGACGACCAATCATTTCTCATTTCGTTTACTACCGGTAAGTATTCACAAATTCTAGATTGATTCTTCCAGAGTTTTATTCTTTTTATACACAGACCAATTAATCGGAACGAGCAATAGCGACTTGATTGTCGATGGTTCGGATGTGAAGACAAGCCTTGCGAATATAATCAGCGACTGCCGTGATCGAGTACATTTTAGTGGAAATCTTCTCAAGAACCATTTGGCCAATTTAGACAGTGATGTTACTGCAATGATGAACCAACTAAATACCCAAGTCTTTGATGAATTTGTAGAATCGATCAAAAAAATCGATATTCCTTCGGATCTTGGTCTTCTGGCTCAATTTGTCAGCCAAGCTAATTTATCTAATATCTCAGCAAAAGTAGAAGAGATCAACACAGATGTGAATATGATCGAGAAACAATTTGGAAAGATTACTGATTTTAATTTAACACTGCCGCAGAGTCTGGTCAAGCAGACCATTGACGATGTAAGTTGATCAACAACGTGAGATGGACTACAGCTGAGATTTCTTGTTCTTTCAGTTCAAAGCATATTTGAAAACAGTGCTCGAATCGACAATTGACGCTTGTCCTCTGCCCTTAGCTACAATTTATAAAACGGACACATTGGTGTGCCACAAATTGGGCGCCTCACTTAACGGCCTGTGGCTCAGTGTCCTCTTCTTCACGCTCTTCGTCACATGTGGCCTCTGTATTTGTGGTGTCTGCATCTACAAACGATTGTATTGATCAGCGTTATTTGACCTATCCAGTTCATTGTCTTAACAGTTCTGTTTTGTTTCGAAGTAAACACATCGTTGTTTCATCAAAAACAAGGACAGATTTGCTAACGGAAAAAGATTCACTCTCTTTTCTATTTCAGAAATGATCTTTTGCTGGAAAGTTTGCCATTTGACGATTCATTGAACGTTGGCAGAAGGGGGGGGGGGGCAAACAGAACGGAAAGTTTCAATTCAAATTTTTGCATTGATAAGCCCTGTGACATGTTTTCCTTGTTTATTTACGCACTAAGGCGAGAATTTTTAGTCATTTTGCGCGCGATAATAGGAGAGGAGCGTCTCTGTGGAACATCCGACTCCAATCATTGTCAACAATGTGTAATGGTAATGAAATCTGAGCTTCTCTTAATCTGAATCCGCATAATTTCGTTTATTAGGCTTCACTCGCAGCCCAAGAAACATCATTTAACATTGACATGTTCTGAAAGTGAAGTTTTTTCATTGTTTCATTTGTGCTTTCGTTATATAACATTTAGCAATATCTTATGAGATACGATTCGATAGCTCTTTTCAAGGGCTACACAACCATGTTGTTAGAAAAGTTCTGTCTTCATCACTATTCTCAAAATGTGTGAAATTTGCTAAGGGTGCCTAATCACGAATAGAATGTGCAATAGAAACATCATATCCAGAATCAGGATCGAAAAACCAACCAACTGATGTGTATTTCGAAATTTTTCATTAGTTTTCATTTTTTCGTGAAAATCTCGATGATTTTTCAATATGAATATATTCGAAAAAAGTTAAAGTAGTCGGATAGGATAGAGAATTGAGAATTACGGAGAGAATTCTGACTTTTACGCCTTTGATTTAGAAAAAATGAATTTTCTCAGCAAGGTAAAATAATTTAGTCTAAAGCTGAGGTTCCGATCAATCGAATGAACAATGACGCTTGGTTTCAACTTTCACACAAAAGACTAGATAGCTTTGCAAAGTGACGTGTTTAGAGGTCTGGATTAGAATGTCCATCATAAATAGACCTTTAACTTCGGAATAAATAAAACACCATTATTAAATGCAGTTTTTAATGCTGAATTAGGGAAAAATACTATAGAAACTAAAAAAGTAGAAAACTTGACCGATAGGTAAGATAATGTCTCTTAGTTGTCTTAAGCACAAATGAAACAATGAAAAAACTTCACTTTCAGAACATGTCAATGTTAAATGATGTTTCTTGGGCTGCGAGTGAAGCCTAATAAACGAAATTATGCGAATTCAGATTAGGAGAAGCTCAGATTTCATTACCATTACACATTGTTGACAATGATTGGAGTCGAATTTTCCACAGAAAATGTCCGCCCCTCTCCTTTGTTTAGAAGAGTTTAGGAGCAGAAGCGGGATGAAATCAGAAATGTTTGCTCTTTTAAAATATGTGTCTAGCAATGTCATATCCTGATTGAAAGTAAAAAAAAAGAACCAGACTTCGAAGCTCGAATTTTCTATTGAATAAAAGAAAGCATAACGAGTCGAAACAGATTTGACTGGAGTTTTTTTCTGCAGACGAGTTGAAGAAAAAATTTTTTTTGCAAGTTACCTGTAAGCATAATGACATGCATAATACAAAAAAATCTCTACTTAGGTCTTTTCCGTTACCGAGATAAGAGACATTATTTCTAAAATAAGATTACCAGACATTTGGTCGCATGTACGACAAAAGCATTCAGTAAGAGTGCCCTTTCTTTAGTTCTCTCGGAGTAAGATCGCTTTTCTATTTCAATCAAAAATAAGCTGTTTACTTGTATAAAGTTAGTTTAATTTAATTAACTATACAGCTTAGCAAACTAGTTGATAACTTTTCCCATTTTATTTTCAAGTGTTCAGTACGGCGAGAGAACTGATGATTTGTGATAATTTAACCTTTGTGCCCATTTCTCTCACTGTTGTGTATTTTCATTCTGAGATCTCTGCACTTCGAGACAATAAAATAACTTTCCTTCGTAATGCGCTTATTTTCTAAAAAATTGCTGTGCACTTACCCATGACAATAGTCAAATAGTTAGACTAGTTCGATTAACTACAGCAAAATAAAATAAACATAGGCAGAAAAACAATATTTGCACTGCGTTAAAAAGTGAATAAATGACTGTGGTAACTACATGCAAAGAGCAGAAAGGAAAAGTGAAAAATATCTTGACATCGACAGATATATAAAGAGCGGAAAGAGAACGCCCTTTATAAAGAAAGAGTGTCGATGTGTGATTTAAATAATCATTTTATCACTTTATGATCATATTGTGCGCATTCGTCATCATTTTATGCTTCTTTGAGTGAATCCATCCAAAGCACCTCAAAAATAATTTATCTGAAATCGATATAAAAAACCGTCGACCTAATGGACACGTTTATAAGGTATATTTTTCTCACGTTCACTTATGCAGTTCGGATAATGGGTAAGCCACGCCCGCATGTGTAAAGGCTGTATCAGCCGAGGCAATTAAAAGATTATACTAATCACACGTTACCTCATTGAATATTCTTTCAAAACTAATTTTCTAATCTGATGCTACATTATTCAAATTCTTTTGCTAGATTTTCAAAGAACTACAGCATTTGAGATTTTTTTTAACTTTTTTCAATTTTCGACCTGATATTCGTAAGGAGCATGCCATTCTGCGTTGAACGATGTGTTTTTCATTATATTTGAGACAAAAAGTTCTTCGAAGTATCGAAGGTTATAGAATCGAAAATTTTTCGAAAAAATTGAAAGTCGATTTTCGAATGAATCAAATACCTCATTCGACAGAGAGTTTGATGGTGATTCCTAATATGTAATTCTTTTTCAAACATATTGGGGGCGAGAAATGGTCTTGACCGCTTCCCTTCTTTTTCGTTTCTAAGTACGGCCAGTAACTCTACATGCTGCCAGACATACGGGAAGTCACCATCATTCCTTCATTTATACTGTTTGACCGATCCCTGTCATATACGTTAACAAAGAACAAACGATACACACAGTGGACGATAATATTTATTTATATATATTTTATTAAAAGTAGAAGAACTTTGTTAGGTCGGGCGCTGTCACTGGTTGAAAATCCCTTTCACCGATTGAAAAAAGTCTAAGTTGATCGAGTAAATAAAACTTTATTTGTATTCAACAAAAACCTATCGAACCTACTAAAATACATCGTTATTTATAGCAAAAAATCAAACATTTAAAATGAACAAAACGACGCAACCCTAAATCACATCAAACTAGGATTATCTGGAAACCTATGATGTAATGAAAAGAGATTGAAATCCTATGAATGGTGAAATAGTACCTAGAAGAGCGTACAAGACCGTTGGTCTGATGAAATAGATAACTACCATATGATATAGCAAAAACCGAACGAGATCATATGTATGACGAAATAGACAAGAAAGAAAGAGAACATATATATGATGAAATGGACAAAGAGACAGAGATCATATGTATGATGACACATAAAAAGGGAACGAAAAGATGTAAACGAAATACATGATGAAACAGTTAAAACAGAATGACATTTAACTTAGGGAGTGAACGTATTCACTTTCTAACAAACTTATAAGATCAAAATTAATGTAGTTGAAATGACATCATTTGAATCAACTTTTAATTGTAAGTACCATCCGTTTCAAAATGTCGTGCACTCGGTTATATTTTTAATAAGTTTTGTTAGATATAGAAACCTACGGTTTTCTGCATTGTATAGGCAAGGCTTTAAAACATGTTTTCGTAAGCAAAACCTAGTTTTGAAAAAATTGTAAAGGCCAGTTTTTTATCGGAACTTTTGAAAACCGGCTCGGGTTTCCAAAAATTAAAGTAGCAATCTATTGATTGTTTTACATAGATAAATAGTCCGAAGTGTCTTCTGTAAAATGAGATTTAAGCGACCTTTTAGTTTTGCTTGGTTTCTCAGGGTGGACGGTTTATTTTGTCTTTGATAGGAGCGTCGTTTTTGTTCTAAAGTTATGCATTTTTTCGAAAGACCTAATAATTTTCTGAAATGTGTTTTTTTAGAAAAATTTGTAAGACCGCCTCGAATCTCTCAAGACGTGCTAATCCAAAAGGGTTTTTCCTTCGAATTTTTTCCTCTATTCTGCACTTCAAATTTTTTAAGTATATGTATAATCTACGCGACGTAGAGAAGCTGAATATGATTGGAATAAAAAAAGTATATTGGAATAAAAAACCTTTTGAAAAAAGTGGGATACATAAGTGATAAATTCGCTAGAAGGATGCTGCTCCCTGAGCTGCTTGGAACATCTGACGTTAATCATGTTTTAGAAACATTTCCTCCATAAGTAGTATATGGGATGTGAAGATCTTCTGATGGTGCCATGTTTACGTTTTCTGCATAATGTATGATAGACATCCGGTGCAATGCTCTCGTGTCATTTTTCAAGGTCGAGAATGTGCTCTTTTGAATATAAAAGAGGCAACAAGTATGCAGATAAAAGTGAGGTATTTTTAAAAATTTGCTATGTTGTTAAAAATACAGCCATTTTCTTAGCTCAATAGCTTTCAGTCAAAGAATCAGGTCAATCAGCATGTTGAGCGTTATTTGTAACGTATATGCTGTTCGTTTTTCTATGTAGGTACTAAAAAGTTAATTTATGTCTATTTTAGCTATAATTGGAATGAAGGTACTTATCACAGCGGGCATCCAAGCGGACATTAGGCGAAAAAGTCGATTTGTTCTTTTTCCAAATATAAATAGTCTAAAATGTAGCCCTTTGAATTTTCTATCGAATGGTGTATGAATGTCTATTTTGATGCTCACTCCTAAGTGGAGAAAGAAGGACACGAAAACTGCAATACGAGTATCGAACCATGACATGTATGCACAAAAATGTAATTTTTTCTTCACACAGCTGCTTTCAACGATTGGAAAGGATATATTCGGAATCAGCATGCCCTCACCTATCTATTGAT
>CAJNOQ010008662.1:0-10980 GCA_905250885.1 Didymodactylos carnosus | reverse complement strand
TCGAGGAATTTCTATAAATTAGAAAATCCCCGGCGATTTTGTACAAAGTGGAAATTCGCGCAGGGATTTCTAGACCAAATACTTATTCAATTTTTGTTTTGCAATCAGTGGAGGTATAAGAGCGTTACATAAAGACACTCAAATTACACTTAAATCAACTTTGACAGTTTCTACTTTAGATCACAATTCTGCCTATGCCAGCAAGAATTTTGATTTAGGCAGAGACAGTGGTGGCGCGAAGTTTCGGTAGGAAAGTCCCAAAATCGAAGACGTTCACCAGAAATTTCTCAAAGGCATGAGCGAGGTCAACCTCTATACAACCTGGTCGCGCCGCTACTAGGTGCAGACCCACCAAGGAATTACCAGTTTATAGAAAATCAAAAAGGAATTTCTGCTTTCTTGAAAATTAATTTATAAAAATTCAACAGCGATTTTCTATATTGTTGGAATTCGATTTTCTATAAACTGCAAAATCCTCGGAGCATTCTCATAAGTACTCTTTGAAATTCGCCGAGCATTTTCTGTAAATAATTTTCAATCTTATAGTGTAGTGCTTTGAAAAATAAAGCATTACTAGCCAAATAAGCTCGTAATCCCGCCTCAGCAGAGAAAGAAAAATTAGAATTATTCTTATCATTATCATGAAAATATTTGCATAGTTTATCTGAGAAAATATTTGAAATTATGTGAATCATGTTAAAGAAGTTATGTGGACACTGTTTAACTAATTGTATGTTTTAACAAGCGGTTTTTATTTGTTTTGCATCCGTTGTCCAAATGTAGCAATATCTAATAGATGTCAGTGATAAACTAATATACTGTGCCGTACATTCTTCTGATCGATTTGATCAATAAAGGTACACTGCTATTCTTTTTCTTTTAGATTCTACTTTTGTTCATATTGAAAGTTTTTCAAATCTTTTTCGTTGGTTATGGAAATGAGTATCATTCAAGTGAAAAAACCTATATCCTCATTTATTTAGACATAGATGAACAACTGGATAACTGCTGATGGTTTAGATATGGATGAGTCGATGATGATAGATAGCATGTCTACCATTAAAAGTATAATTTATTGTCAATTTATTTGCAAATGAAAGCGAACATTTAGTTCTATTATCAGCGAACCAAAAATACTTTTTGCTTTTGCCGTAAAAAAAATAATATTTCTTATTCTATGCGAATAGTCCATTTTAACACTTGGACTCCATTTCCAATTCGATCATTCATAAACTCGTATATCTACAGAGCTGTCACTTTATATTCACAAGTTAAAAAGAATTACATACAAAGGTAAAATAAACAAATACTTTCCTTTAACTGTATCGAGGCAAAGTATCTATTTAGTTTACCGTCCGTTGTAAATGTATAGGCTTTTTTATTCTTTACTTTTTGTTTGGCGAATAAAGTGGAATAAAGTGATAGCTTACGACTGGCCATGTTCTAAAATACAAACTTTTATTTGAAATTTGGACAGTCAGAATTGGTGAACTCATCTCTTCAGAGTCAGCGTCGAATCTGGTGTCAGATCAGGCAATAGCCTGCATATTATTCTTATCCCGTGCTCTATGTCCGTTCGACAAGTTGAGGTCGGTATCAGGTGGTCTGCTTTTAATTTGATCCAGTCTTTTTTATCTTGTATTACCTCACAATAAGTGTTTATTTTGTTAAAAGAGGAAGCTTTTCAATAATTAAGAGTTTACATTCAAATACATCTGATATTATTGTGCCTGAATTACTGTCAAGATTCTTTAATTAGTACGTTAAAGAATGACGTGTACGAACTGAAAAGTCTAAAATACTATTGATTTTATGTCTACTTAAATTAATAAACCTTCAAAGCAATGAAAATAATGTAGGTAGTTTTTGTTATTTCGTATAGTCTATGGAATATATTCGATATCTGTATTTTAATAGTGACATTGACGTGTAAAAAAACATAGTAAATAAAATAGAAACGACTTAGCTTTTTAAGCTTTTTAAAATTAAAAAATATACTTTTATTTTCGCGACTGAATTTTGTTTCAGTACTGATCTTCACAATAAAATATGACTCAACTAGTTAAAAGACAACAATTTGATTCAATTATTTTTTAGTAAAAATAATTAATTTGACGAAAAACTCGAATCTACGGTAATTAAAATATATTTTTGAACTTTATTCCATTATGACATGGCTATAGATCTAGACCGCACTCTCTATCTGTTTTGGAAGACAAAGTGTAGCAGCTGTTAAAGAAGTATCATCGATATTTTTCAAGACAAATAGAACGAATAGAACGTTTAAAACAGTACAGTCGATTTCATTCTCACAAGTGTTTTGCTAGTTACAATATCGTTTCTTTCGATTACTTGTAAAAGAACGACTATGAGTGTACCCAGATTAAAACGTTAAAAGAATGAACTAAATACTGACAGAGGGATAGATACGCAGTAATTGACAACTCATTGTTTATTAGCATCAGTTCTCTGGATATGCAAATATGTGACTTTTGTTTGAAGGAAGAATGATTTAACCGACCATAACGATTTTAGGTGTATGTAGAAGAAAAATATTAAGTTTAAGAACTAAATATCATTATCTTAATGATTTTGAATGATAGATGTCATAGGTTCGATGTCCTGTAGAATCAATGTTGTCAGCAAAGGAAACTTAGTCGTGTAGTTGTAGCATACACAACACCATCGAAAATTAATTTTGAAAAATATACCATCTCATTTTTTGCCATTGAGGCATCATACCCAGAGGACCTTTTTACAAGGAAAATCGGCAATAGGATTTAACGTGTGATCCATCAGGAATTGCGCTGTTAGTATTTTCAAAGTTTACACTTGATTGATATAGTTTTTTACTAAAAGCTTCCCCGTTGACTTTCAGCCAAATGTATCGACTGGTTTATTGCAAAATGCTATGAGAAAATGTGAGAAGTACAAAAATGTAGAAAAAATAAACATAGTTTTTTTTTAGTATTATCTACTAAAAGTTTGTAGGAGAGGAAAGCTGAAGTAGCCACCGTATATCCCTTGAAAAGCTCTGTTTTCCATCTATAATTTTAATAATTTTCTCTTAGAATTGAGGACGCAAGTATTTCATTATTTTTTGCCAATTTTCAAAAAATGACCATTTTTACCAATAATTATTTGAGCCTTCCAATAAGACAAATAAAGCTTAGTTAGTCAAACGTGATCCATTCAGGCTGATTTTTTTAATTTTGAAAAGAAATGATTAGTCGTTATGATCAGATCTCTAAGATTTGCGAAACAAATTTGGTTTGTTCCACCGCGCAAAAAAAGGTAACAACTTTTGCTATTTTCACTTGATTGCTGAGAAGTTAATTTTTGCGTCGGATATTTAGATTCAAACAATTTTCGCTCTGCACAATGAGAAGGAGCGTATTTGAAACTACACAAAAATACACCGAAACCATGTTCCATTCAAAAAAATTTCGCTCTGTTTGAGAAAATACGTTTATTTTTTCTATGTTTGTGTACTTCTCACATTTTCTCATGGCATTTTGCACCTTGCATGGCATTTTGACCCAAACAGTCAATACATTTGACTGAAATTCAACCAGCAATCTTTTGGTAAAAAACTAGCTCAATCAAGTGTAAGGAGGAGAAGACAATTTGAAAATACTAACAGCGTAATTATTTATAGGTCAACAGTTAGATAAGAAAATTCTTGAATCTATGCAAAATCTGCTCATCTCCTATTGCAGATCATTACAGAATATTAACAGATTATTTGTAAATATTTTTACGCTTTGAAAAGTATCTCTTCCTACATATTTAGCAAACAATTCTGTTGAGGCTGCGGCAGATAACAAATCTACAAGAAAAGTTCGAAGAATACGTCGATATGACAGATCTGTGGCTTTTCTGCCACAAATCTTGTCTATAGTCTACATTAGGGTTGTAGGCGTTCGCGTTGATTTGGCACAAATTTGAACGCTAATGGAGATGTCTTTAAGAGTGGCGCGGATTAATGCTAACTCATTACATCTGTTGACGTTTAATGAACGCCAACGTATCACAAGCGACGACATTGAGCGACGTCAACGCTGGTAAATAGTTAACGTTGACAAGTTTAACGGTTACGCCTATACCCCTATCCTGCACAAAACTTCACAAATTGTATCTTTGCGATTAAAATTTAAATTATGAATCTTTACAAATCTGCTGTTGAAATCTGCAAACAGGTTCTACTGAGGTTCTTCAAATATATCGTAGGATAGACGCTGCTGAGAAATTTGAGGATAGTATGAAATAGCTTCGAATAATGATGCTAAGTCATTACAAGATAATACATTTTAAAGTCTCTTATATGAGCAGTGATTATATCGCATCATGGTTTTTAAGTCACTCTGCGTGTATAATGTAATAGAAGTATGGGTCTTTCCTTGTGAACTGTATTTGTATTTTGTTGAACGATTATCAGACATACGTGCTGTAGTCATAATTCAAATTTAGTTCAATTTCAAATTTGATTAGAGATAATCCAACTAGTGATAATTCTAATCGTAATTATGCCTAGGCATAATTCAAATTTTTCCATTCAACACCATGATCAAGGCTATTAATTAAAAATGTTGGTTGTTTTTCAACTAAAATCAGATATTCATGCTCCTCACATGATACGTGCCTTCTATTTTTGTTTTTGTGCTGTGTATTGACCATATAGGCAGTGTGTGTATAAGTTGAGAGAAGAAATAGAACAGTAAAGGTGTCACAAGGTCATAAATTGTACATTATGTACCATGAAATTCATTGTGATGTGGCAAGTTTCTTCTTTTGTATTTCTTCTATAGAATCTTCTATCATCGAGAGGGAGATGTATAAATAGTGTAGGTTGTCCGATGAAAATCATTTCACTCGTTCTTCAAGAAAAATAATGTCATCTTCTGTAACTACCAGCCAAGTCAATATTGATTTGGAAAAGTCTTTCTACGAAAAATTTGAAAAATAGAAAAATTGGTAAAGAAAAGAATATTGAGGACGAAGATCAGTTACCAACAGCTGTTGCTGGAGATGGAGAAGATGTTGATATAACAAATTGTACATTAAATTATAGTCAATTGGTTGATGTTGTTGATAATGATAGTGATCTCCTGGTTAAATAATTAACAGACGATGTTGCTGATACTGTTTCTAATTCTCTTACTGATTTATCATTCAACTGTCCTACATCTGCTCTGGCTCTTAATAATCTTATTTCTTTGGATTCTCCTACTTCATCATCGAATAATGTGATTGTTGATTATAACACTGTATTTAATTCAAACAAGAACAATATACTCAATTTTCTTTCTCAAATTGATGAATTATTAAAATCTAAACGAATTTATCATCTTCATTAGCTCTTGCAGTGAATCTACCATCATCATCATCATCTAATGCTCTTCTTGGTTTACAAGCATCACCACAACACGATGCCATACGGAAACGAGCGACAGATAATTATTTGAATGTTGTTAAACAAAAACGAAAAGTGTATGATGCACATTTAAAAAGTAAATCAGAATTGTTGGATATTATTATGATTTTGTGTTGGTGTACAAATTAATAGTGTTGATCGAACAAATACAGATGCTAAAGCTTTTACCGTGTTTAATAATTTCAAAAGAAAAAAGAGATAAGGATATAACATTTAAATTGGCTTGTAAATCTGGTAAGTTACAAAATTTGTACACTGTTGAAAATTTGATTGATTTGAAAACGGCCTGTTCTACTGATTTAAGTCAATTAATGTTTTTTCTTCTCATTTTTTTTGTTTGTTTCATTTTCGTTTCTGTTCTTATCCAAATTTTGTCATAAAAATAAGTTAAATTTGCTTTAGGCTGTTTTCAAAAAGTAAATTATTCTAACCAATTAATGTAAATACTATTGATTATCTGTCTGTTTAATAAGTAATTGAACTAATGTGAAGATTTTGTCGAAATATTTTTGTCCTATCTTGTGAAAAATTTTTACTGTTGAAAAAGAAAACTAAGAGCATGAATATCTGATTTCAGTTGAAACTAACGTTTTTAATTAATAGCCTTAATGACGGTGTTGAATGGGAAAATTTGAATTATGACTACAACATATGTATATGATTTTCTATTTCTGAGAGTGCTTCTGAACATAATAATAAATATCATATAATTAAAAAAAACATTTTTCAAAGCTTTTCTATCGAAGATTCTTAATATATCTAAATAAATCTCTCTGTTTGCCAAAAATATCCATCTATTCACACCGGTTATTACTTTCGGAAAGCACAATAATTCAAAGACAATTCTATCCTTCTTATGTAGTTTTCCGTTTAGAGCGCTTCAATTATTAGATGAACACTGATTTCTTGGAGTTTAATTCTTTAAGTTCCGAAATTTTAAATGATAAAACAAAACATTTTCTACATAAAGATCGTAAATAAAATATAGTTATACGCCCTTCATAAGAACTGATTAGACTCACGTCAGTTAAGGGAGACGATACAATAAATTACTAAGATTATGCATGACAAAAGTCCTTGAAGATTGTGACGAATCGCTTTTTCTATGTAAAACTATACGTCAATAGATTTTGACCTGAAAAAAGCTTAATAACATTGTTACGAAAGTCAGATAGGTCTAAAAACTTATCTATATAGGTAACTCGATATGCTCTACAACTACGACAGATCAGAAAGTTATTTTAACACATAAAATTTTCTGCTGAAAAATCGGTTCCCTGGAAAACTAGGATTCCAAGCCCTAAGGTAGCGCCCACTACGATATTCGGGATCCGAATCATCGATTACCTATTGGCGTATGGTTATACATAGAAAAGCTATTTGTTGCCTGAAGATATTTCCTCGTCAGTACTGTCAAAATTTGAGCGAAAAACAGTACAGTATAGTAGCGATACATCATAACGACAGGACCCTCTCAGATACAATAACAGATGTATTTAATCCAAGAATTACAAAACTGTGACAAAAAAAATGACTGTACTTTCTCTCTTGTCATGCACGTAAATAATCTGTCGTTTGTTGTCTATGATTATGTATTTATATATATATAACCATGCTCATCATAACAATTCTACATCGAGTATATTATCAAATATATTTACACTTTTACCTCTTGTTTATAATTTTTCGTCAAGCGATGCTAAACAATAATACAATTCTATAGAACTACGTACTCATCTTCTAAATCTATATATTCCAAATTTGATTGGTCATTTTTCATAAAAAATATTTTAATTAGTCATTTAAGTCAATTCACGAATAGTAATAATACCAATTCGCTGACAAAATTCCATGACACGCAGTATATTATCATCTGATCAAGAAGATAACGACAACGAACCAAATTTTGAAGAGACATCAGATAATGATGCACAACCAGATAGAGATGTAACAGCTGATATGGTTAAATTAATTCCTTCTACTTATGATCGATCTTATCAAGAAAAAAGAAGTGGTATCGAGAAGTGGGCTAACACTTCCTCGATCGAATGTTATCGTTCGTAAGAACAGATGCTTTTTACAGAATACTCCAGATTTGGTATAAATTTTATTATGGAATATTTCATTGACAAGAAAAAGTTTGCCATAGTAGATCTAATCTATCATAAATTAAAGATCATAATCTTATCTCAACTGTCACTACTCGTCAACATCGAAATTTTCTCGTGAGTACTCCATACTTTTATCCTTCTTTTCTTTCAAAGTTCAGATGGATTTTATTTTTAATGACCAAGTCGAACAGATTGAATGGACGATGCTTTTCATATTTTACATTTTTTTATCAGTGACGGCTGTCAAAAATAATAAACTTCTGATAACCGCGTTTCGTATGGCAGTACTATTTTTTGTTTTTTTACTGTGATTCAATTTTATTTTATATGCGAATAGTTATTCGTTAAACATGACTGACTTTCGAACAATCTATCGCCATGTCCCTGTAACATCGTTAGATGATGATAATGATTATTGTATGTTTACTCTCCAAGATATTTGTTATTTTATATATGGTTTTGTTTTGTTTCATTCTAGTTCAACGACCTGTATTTGAAGGCATTCGTATGGATCTTGCACGATCAAAAAATTCGTGGATACGACTACTTGCTGAATGTGTTAGTGAATTACTAGGCACAATGATACTTGTTCTAGTCGGTTGTAGTGGTATTGCACAATATGTTCTGAGTAAAGGGGTACTAAGCAGCTTTTTGTCTGTGAATTTTGCATTTGGATTTGGGGCGCTGATTGCTGTTTACGTCGCGGGCCCTGTGTCAGGTAAGAGAAAGGAGAAAAAACGTATAAATAAATTTCATTTGTAGTCCTTGCACAGGTGCACATATTAATCCAGCTGTTTCAATTGCAATGCTGAGTTTGAGATCAATTACGCCACTTCAATGTTTAACCTATATTATATCACGTAAGTTCGAGAGATAATCTCTCTAGATTTGTATGTTTGAAGTATGTTTTAGAATTTATCGGAGCATTTATCGGTGCTGCATTAGTATTTGGAGTATATTATGATGCAATAAACAAATTTGATGAAGGACATAGACAAGTAGGTGTTCGTCTTTCTATTTTAAAATTAATTCATCATTCTCTCTATTAAGGTCAGTGGTAATCAAGCAACAGCTGGTATATTTGGCACATATCCTGCTCAAGGTGTTAGTCAAGTAACATTATTTTTTGATCAAGTACTATCAACAGGTTTACTGCTAGTTGGACTGTGTGCGTTGGGTAATAAACGAAATAAATTAGTGTCTAATTCGTTGATACCAATAGCAGTGGCGTTTATTATCATTTCAATTGGAGTAGGATTTGGTATGTTATTTTACGTTCGCTCTAAATTAATCGATATATCATAAGGTTATAAGCATTTAACTTCTATCACAGTCGTTTTTGAAACTAATTTAGATTTCGATAAGAATATGGGAGTTTATCAACGAGCTTCAGATAATTTCAAAAAATACTTTTTTGATATCTTCAGAAAATATTTAGAAATGTTAAAAATTAAATTGCTTATCTTTCTTCTTTAGGATTCAATTGTGGGTAAGTATACATGTACAAATATTCTATTTGTGCATTAATCTAAGGACTGAAATATGCCTTCTGTTTTAGATTTCCCATAAATCCAGCACGTGATTTGGGACCTCGCATATTTACGTTGTGTGTAGGCTATGGTACAGAAGTATTTAGTGTTGGAAATTACTACTTTTGGATCCCTCTTATTGGTCCAATATTTGGTGGATTAATCGGAGCATGGATTTATCATGGTTACAGTAAACTGATGAAAATACATATTGGAGAAGATGATAAACAAATACAATATGCGAGATATCAAACTGATCAACCTAACACGACAAGACTGTAATATATATGGAATACACATATCATTCAGAAGCTCAGATGTTTTCATTTATATTAATTATTATTTGTTTTACTTTTTTCTGCTACTGTATTTAACATGTACATGTGATCTGCTTCTTATCTAAACTCATCATAAATCGTATGAGATAAACATTTTCTAAGATTCATCATGGGAGATATAACTTTAAAGTAATTCAGCAAATACTTGTCGATCAAATTAAACATTCATTGTCTCAGTATTATCACTTCCAACTATCGGCAGAAATTGTATCACTTTCACGTGTAGAATGAATTAAGATGAAACTGTATGAGTCGATCTGATTCCTTAAACACTTGTGAATGCAGATGAAAACAATGTGTGATCTATACGATAGAAAAAAATCCGTGAAACTCATGACGATTTTTATACGCGGTTTCTCGCAGTCAGGTTGGCATAGCTTTTTTTTCTCGATTTTTGGTTTTACGTGCTTTTGTTTCCAATGGTTATAATAGGACGGTTTTAAAACTGTTAGAAAAACCGTCGAACGAAAACTGTACAAGCAAAATCATCTACTTTGAAAGAGAAGAAAAAAAGACAAGCTCCTTCAGAAATCGAACGTGGAACGCCTGGTGGGGATTAATTATAAGACCGAACATAGACGTTACGATGAGCAATATCCCCGAAAAATTGAATTAAAACGCTTACTGTCGAAATCATTTAAGAACAAAAATAATTGGAGACAAGCTGACTTTTAAACAGAATAATAACCAAGCTAAAGTCATCAGTATTCTAACTCTCCGAACAGACTCTAATCACACAGCTAAAGAATCAGTGAAAACTCGTAAACTCGTTTGACAACTTCTTATTCATGCACTAAGCTATATTCAAGCACTTTTTCTAATAAACTTGAAGTCGTTTCAACTTGGTGGATAGTTTTTACCACTGCAAAACCGAGGTTTTCGGTTTCGGATAGGACGGCGCTACTAGATTCACCTTTTCGAAATATGTCAAACGGCGTGGCACACTTTTCTTTCATGCACAAACCTTTTTTCTCCGAATAACCCCGAGGATTAATACCGGTTTTCAAGAAACTCTGGTATCTTGGCCATGTTGATAACGATAGTCAGAAAACTTTTATCTTCTTCTCCTCTCACGTAGTACAACAAAATGTACGAAACAAATGTAATTTATTTCGAATTAACGTGAGCTGCTGGCATTAGTAGTAACACCACCGCTGTTTGAGATATAAACACCAACGCAGGTCAAACAAATCGTATACGATCGTATCTGAATCAGATAAACTCGTATCTAATCGTATAAAAATCATATATGAATCGTGGTATCTGATTTGTTCTCGGATCGTATAGTAAGATTGTACAACACTATATACGATCATACAACTTCGTATGAAATCGTATAGTACGAACCAAATGCCAAATCAGATACCACGATTCGTATGTAAATCGTACATAATCGTATATGGTTTCGTACGATTCATATACGTTCTTGTACTATCGGATAGTGTGATATGAATGAGGTCAAATTAAACATAAACAAATGTCTCTGGATTTTATTTTCAAACTCTACTAAAATGCTTCCTTCACTCACTCTTTCAATAAACAACGTTGATATAGAAAGAGTTTCGTCT
>CAJNOQ010008661.1:0-10981 GCA_905250885.1 Didymodactylos carnosus | reverse complement strand
TACAATCTTAAGGCGCCGCTAATTGAAAAATCAAGTGAAAAAGCGTTTGAATTTTCAAACACATATTCCGATTCGTCAGACGCTGCTGATCACGAATCTGACCTTATTGTTTTGATTGGCCGAGTTTTCATGCAAAAAACCTCAAAATCCTGTGAAGGCGTCAAATATCTCGAAAAACTGATTTGTCAGAAAAATCCCGATTATCTCCTGATCTTTTCATTTTTCGATCTCACCAATGCGAGTTTCGGATTCAGCATCGCGAAGCACATCTAGGTATTTGTCATTCTATGACTTTTCTTCAAGACTTAAACTCTTGTACCTACACAAACACTGATCGCTCGAATCTTGAGGTTCTCACTGCGAGATGCTAACCGGTTTTTTGCCATGAGGGCCAGAGACTTCTTTCATACGCCAGAAGCTTCACCTTGCCTTGCTCCACAAAAGTATGCTTCGTTTTTTCAAAACGTTTTTCCTTTTAGGAGAAATCAGGAGAAGGCTGAAAAAGTGTGAGTGTTTCGAAAAATCCGTCAGATGATGAGCCCATGACTCAGCGATATTTCACGTCCCCGAGCCTTCTAGAACATCTCTAGGCTGAGATAACGCCATTTTACTGTTAGTGATCCGGCTGACTCGAATATCCTTTAAGAGATTTGCCAATAACTCAGCCTAGAAAGACGCTGGAAAGCCCGGGGAGGTCTCATCTTGCTCAGAAGTCGATGCGCATTCAGATGCAAATGCCTCACGAAGGTTCTCAGAGTAATGACGAGATTTATTGAAAAGTTGACTCTCTGCAAATCTCTGTTTCCCTTTCGGAATCCCATTATCCTCGCGAGACATCGCATTTTACGGTTACGACTTCTGAGCAAAATGAGCCGTTTTTTAACCAGTCTAAAGAATTTTTCAAAACTGACAGGTCTTTTGCCGATTTTTCACTGGTCTAAACCGACTTTTGGTCCGGTCTCTTATTTTTAGACCGGTTACAACTCTGCTTCTGACACTAAACTCGTTATTTGAATTCGAAATTGAGCGTTTTTTAACATTCCAAGTATAAATCGCCGTAAAAGCAAAAAAATGATCTAGCAAGTGCGATTTCGACTCAAATCATATGAAATCGTATGACACAATCACGTATGATGCTTACCAAACGATTTTGTACGAATCATACTGCACAATTTCATACAAAATACCTGACTGACATATAATCAGAGCCAACAGCATACTATAAGAAATCATACGATCCGACAGTACGAGTCATATCACTTCTTACTTCTCGTACGATCTTGCGCTATCGTGTATTATCTTAGTATAATTTTGCGAGCTGGGAATGAGAAAACAATCCAGTTTGAAAAAATTGTATTTTGCATCTTAAAAAAAGAAAGAGTATGAAATGCATATAAAAAAGAGTATTAGAGGAAAAGATGTATGAAATGAACACGCGTATCAATTCAAAAAACAGTGTAATTTATAGTTTTTGGAAAGGAAACCATTAAAAATATTAGCGTTTTCCGGAACTACTGTTAGACAATTTTGATCCCAGAAATAACTGAACAGATGCGTTACTCGCCTATGAATCAATAATAATGGAGTTTACGTCCTTTTCAGGATATTATCGAACTGACCAACCTTATCCTCGTGGTGAACTGTGGGTTAAAACTGGATCCACAATTCAAGGTTATTATAATAACTCAGTTGATACTAACCGATCGTTTGTAGACGGTTGGTTTTGTACTGGTGATATTGTTGAACAGATTAATGCAAGTCAAATTAAAATAATCGATCGAAAAAAGAACTTTTTCAAGATGAGTCAAGGAGAATTTGTTGCTGCTGAGCGCTTAGAAAACGTTTATTTAGCATGTCCGTTTGTGCGACAGATTTTCATCACGTGCGCTGATCTAATCAAATATAGTCAACAACAGAATGCAGTTATGGCCGTCATAGTACCTAATGAAGCTTTAGTCCTGGATTGGGCAATGAAAATTGGTGAGAAAAGCAAAAATTTTGAAGATTTGTGCCAGAATCCACTTGTAAATCAGATGATTTTGACTGAATTGAAATTAGTAGCTGAAAAAAAGAATCTTCGTCCATTCGAAATTCCTTGGGCTACTTACATCGAACCAGAATCGTTTTCAATTGAAAATCGAAAAATGACTGCGACAAATAAACTCGCTAGACCAGTTGTTGATAAATTTTATCGAAGTATCATTGATTCCATTATGGCTAATAAGCATAGAACCGAACAAACGTTCGTAGAAAATGGTGGCGATTCATTGGCTGCAATAAAACTTGCTGTATTATCAAGAGTAAGAGGTGGGGAAAGTATCGAAACCGGCTTATCCTCGTCAAATTCGTCCTGGAAGGAGGATATCAAGCTTGATCCATCCATTGTTGCAAATGAGCCAGAAGTTGATGGTATTTTTTTGACTGGCTGCACAGGATTTCTTGGAGCATATCTGCTCGGTGAACTATTGACGCAGACGTCAAAATGTAAAATTTACTGCTTAGTACGATCGTTCAAGTCAGAGAAAATCACTCAGATACTAACGTATTATGATTTGTGGAAATCATCATTTGATAAAAATCGAATCGTGACTGTTATTGGGAATTTAACTCATCCACAATTGGGTCTATCAGATGATGAATGGACGCAATTATCGTCTAAAATCGATGTCATCTACCACTGTGGTGCCATGGTTAATCACATAAAAGACTACGAAACACATCGAGCTACCAATGTTCAAGGAACAATAGAAATTATTAAACTGGCTTGTTCTAAACGAATTCGGCTCAATTACATATCAACATTGAGCGTTTTATCAGCAGAGAATAATAATCTTTTATACGAATTTCAGTTACAAAAGACTGGTGGCTATACACAAAGTAAATGGGTTGCTGAAGCACTCGTCACACAGGCCAAAGATCGCGGTTTACCAATAACAATTTTTCGACCAGGTGAGAGTTAGACGAATCTTTCAGCAAAAATAAAAGAAGATTTTTTTTCTTTAGGAATGATATCTTGGTGTTCAACAAGTGGCAAATGTAATGAACAAGACTGGCTCTATCGCCTGTTCACCGGTCTGATTCATCACGGTTCGGCACCTGATGTTGATTCTATGATGGATTTATCACCGGTTGATTATGTAAGCAAAGTGATCATAGAGCTAGGACAACAAAAGACAAGTATCAATGAAATATATAATATACATAACTCGAATAAAATGATATCCTTCAAAACAATTTGGAATGGTATATGTGATGTCATGAGGGAAGCACCTCAATATGTTGAGTTTGACGAATGGTGGGAGGGTGTTTTGGCTAAAATTGAGCAAGATCGAACGAATAATAAATTTTTAAATGGATTATTATTATTTCAGAATGGAATTAGTGAAGATGGCAAAAGCAGAATATCGAGCAAAAGCACAATGGTCCCTTTCAAAGAGTGTACCAACACATTTCTAGACTTAAATGTAACCGTATTTGCAAACGAACTACTAGAAAACTTATCAAGCACAGACCTGTAAAACATCAGAAGTAGAAGAAGTTATGTGTTGCTGTTGAAATTAAGCGTTCGCTTCCCCTAACCTAGTATCGGTTTATATTTCTTTGATACTTTGACTCTTTCGATTATGTTTATCATTAGACCTGTAACAGTTCCAGCTCATAAGTTCAGCTTATTTGAGCGAAAGAACTATTGAACAGATCTTTTGAAAGGAGCTGATATGTTTGAACAGCTCTTTTGAATTTTTAAAAATTGAAATTTTTTCAACGACTACTGCTAAAGCTTTCACGCTGAAGCAAGAGCTTGCTCCACTCGAAGCACTGGAGAAGAAAGGTCGTACATTTGCGTTATTCTGGAGAAAACATTCGACTTTACTTCCGATAGTGAACCAGATGGCATGTCGATTCGGTCCTATACCCGCGACCTCAGCCCCCAGCGAGAGCGCATTCTCAATCGCAGGCTATGTTGCTCGAAAAACACGGTCTTCTCTCTCAGCAAAAAACTTGAAATATTCAATGTTCCTAAAAGATAAACTTTAATCTTTTCTTTAGTCTGCTTTTCTTACAAAGATCATACTTCTTTTATTTTACTTTTTAACCATACTTATCTGAGAAATAAGAAATTGACCATTTTACATGCTTCTATTTATGATTGCAGGACTTCGCTGATATGAACGTCTAATGAACATTCGGGACGTTTAAACTTTGTCTAGACGACTAGTGAGCTGCTCGAACATATCAGCTCCTTTCAAAAGTACTGTTCAAACATATCAGCTCCGTTCGAAAGAACTTTTCAATAGTTCCTATGATAGAAGTTGATATGGAACTGTCATACCCCTATTCATTATTATCTAGTTCATCGCAGTGTTGATTCTCAATAATTATACTTGTACAACGAAGAAAAAAGCCGACATTCACTTCTTGTCATGAGGCTGATAATGCCGCACACTGTTCGTTGTTTGCGTGTCCATTAACTGTTTGAAATATGAGCAACGTCTGAGCACATTGATTCATTTTCGATCTCAAAGAAACTATGACATACTTTTCATGTAACTTGTTTTCATATCAGTTTTCGTTACGTGTGTTGATACAAAAGTTTACTGAATTCACATAGTTCAGAAAATATGTAAGGGACTATATGAAGATTTGAAATGCCTGTTTTATGCCGCTATCTAATTTTAACTAAAACTCTCGGTAAGAGGGAGGAAGATAGTTTGATGCTCGTTGATTGCTCGTTGATGAGGGATACTGTCTGTTCAAGAATCTGAGAGTTAAATCATTCACTTGAAAGAAATATATGATTAGACTGCACTTCGTAGCTTAGGAAAAGACCGTTGGCCCATGTCACTGGGTCCGATGCTGTGTCGAGGTCCCACGATACAGCGCCATTTCTGTGGACTACATTACCGCAAACGACATTTCCACGAATTTTTCGAATATTTTATTACTGCTTTATCTTCAGCTAGTTAGATATCAGAGCCGCACTTGAAAAGCTCAAGAAAATTCATACAATATCAAAACCATTTGTTCTGTGTGAAACTACTTTTTGAACTCACTCTCACACTGCCCACATCCCCACCGCCCACCACGTACTGCCACACCCAATTGTGTACTACAAAAATTCACAGTAATGTCGTTCGCGATAACATCATTCGTGGTAGTGTCTCGCGCTAATGTCGTTCTCGGAAATGTCGTATCATAGAGGCACACACTTTCTTTCTCGAGTCTCTCAGTTTCTCTCACGTCGCAACAGTATGTGCACTAATCCACTAAACGTAACTTCTGCCAGTTGAAAACAAATCAGACAAACCATGGGAACTGTAAAATGGCGTGTCATATAATTCTTGCAACACGCTGTAGCAGCTAGCAAGTGATTTCGAACGAAATATGAATTGTCGGTGAAAACACCGAAAACCCATAGAACTCGTGTCATCTTTTCTAATCAATATGCATGGATCAAGAAACAATCTGGGATGTGATGCATGACAAGAATAATGCATTCATAAGAGCGCATAAGCGTTGCTGAGCTCGTATTAATAAAACAAAATTTTCGTCAGAGTCTTGCTACTTCTCATATGATAAACATCCCTTTGTCATTGCAGAATTTGACCTTATTCTTCTGCACGCGAGTCTTCAATTTGTGCTATTCCTTAGCACAGAAAATTAGAGAGAGGCTATAGCCCCTACTTTTAATGGAGAGATTACTTTTTTGCATGGTGCACCGCGTAGAAAGTTAATAGCGAGATGTTTTCATTATTCATCAACACAAGAATGAGAAAGAAGTCTTCCATCTAATGAATCGGAGACGAAGTAAACATCTAGTCACTTCAATATTTCCTTTTGATGCCTGTTGCATTCACTTTTGGCAGAGTATGTGATCGGAAGCACCAAATCAAGAGATACGATTAACACTAGGTCTGAAACGGATCACTTTTAGAACTAAATACAAGCAGAAGGGATCAATCTCTACTCAATTAGCTTCTACTTCTCAAATAGACACAACTCGATCAACAAATAAAAGCCCTTCTCAGACACTTCTTCGAAGAAGTAGAGTAAGTATAAAAAAATTTTATGCAAAGCAATAGCTGAAGATACAACAAAGTTGGAAAACTCTCTAGACTTACGTATGTACCTTTCACCATCTGCTGACGCTCGAACATGTCTCAAAAAATTTCTTGATCCTATAATAATATCTATTTCTGGTTAGACTATATTCTGGTTACCATTGATCCCAGTTAAACTTTGGATCTTTATCTTCAGCGCCAAATGCGTATACCAACATTAGATTCCCTCATCCTTTAATCTCCTTGTGACGATCCAAAATGTTTTGCCAAATTAATTTGATTGTTTCGAATCTTGATGTTGATGATGGTGGTAAACATTTTCTGTGGTTTCTAATAAATAAGCTAATCTTTCATCTGTAGTAGTATAATCGACAAACACAACATCAAATGACCCGGGTTCACAGTTAAATGGAGCCTTGGAATTTCTTAATTCTTCATTATAACGAGATTTGTTATCTGCTCTTCTCCAATTTCCTGCTTGTTTGGCATTTAGATGTTTTGGTGGTGGTGGACGATCATGGAATGATTGTGGTTGTGATATATGGTTGTACGGCATCTTCCTATGTTTGAAAATAAATGAAAAAGAATAATAACTTAAAGTAAAAACATAGAGTAAATGTGCGGATCTTGCTTTAAAAGAGCTGAATCTTTCCTTATCATCTGGACCTCGCTAAAGAGCAAGAGCCTGCCACTATTTCCACGATACGTAAACTTAAAATGACGTCTTTCAATCACTCAATATTCATAATTCTGAGACATAAATTTGAATACAGTAGTACTCCTATAAACAAATTCAAACTATGTTTCCAAATCCAAAGCATTCGGCAACTTTCACTCGTCAGCAAATGAATTTAGAGTTTAAAAACACATTCATAACCAAATGAATAGAATAACTGAAGAAGATTTTTTTTTAATAATGAAGAATATTTAAATCAATGTTAAGGTGTTAAATTGACCTCCAAAATAGGACGAAGGTCTGTACAATCAAATTTGCTTCGCAAATTTGGAGAACTAGATTTAGAACCAGATCTAATGATGTATTATGTAAAAGAAAAATTTATTGGAATGCCATTAATATGGTATTATGAAAATCTTTCCAAATTCGAAGATTTTTCTTCTTTCGTTATGTCTTTTCGATTAAAATACATCGACCCTCCTTCTTCTATCGTTCAAAATGCAACAAAATCTTCTTTAACAAATATCACTGAACAAAAACCTGATAATAAAACAACAATTTCTTCAATTTCTAAACATCAGTCTGTTGAAAATATTCTTCAAAAAACATTTACAGAAGATCTTATCAAGAATCCCAAAACGTTTTCTGGTAGAGATAATGTATAAAATTGGATAGCAGACATCGAACAAAAATTTATAACAGCTAAATGGCCAGACCACTTACGTTTGTAATATATCTCACAATTTTTAACAAACGAAGCCAAACAGTGGTATAAAGAACAGAAAAACAATATTACAACGTGGCCACAATTTAAAATTGAAATAAAAAACGCCTATACATCAACGTATGAAGTTAATTTAGCTTTTCAACGTTTAAAAAATTATAAACAAACAAGTTCTCAATCAATAAAACAATACTACGCGGATATCATCAAATTATGCACGGATGCCGATCCTCAGATGTCTGAACAAACAAAACTCCAACATCTTATTGCGAATTTAAAACCATCAGTTAAAATCAAAATAATTGAAAAGAATCCAAAAACAACATCTGACTTTTTAAAATTAGCGAAAAGTATAGAAGATTTAGAAGCATTAATAAGCAGAGATCCTGATTTAAATAATCTAGATCCAAATAACTTAGTAACAACATCAGCACCTAGTTCTCATTCTTCTTCATCTTCAAATATCTATATAACGCCGGCACAACGTTCAGATAATAATAAATCACAACAAAATTCTATTCAACCTCAACCTTCTAACACTTCTTCTAATAGTTCTTCTTCTCAACCATCTCTTTCAAATAACACACATTCTTCTTCTTCTGATTCTACCACAGCTAATTCACACACGAATCACAATCAAAGAAGAAATCATTCTTTTGGT
The DNA here is from genome assembly GCA_905250885.1 of Didymodactylos carnosus. Classification (NCBI taxonomy): domain Eukaryota; kingdom Metazoa; phylum Rotifera; class Eurotatoria; order Philodinida; family Philodinidae; genus Didymodactylos; species Didymodactylos carnosus. The sequence continues at coordinate 2,861 of CAJNOQ010008661.1, read as the reverse complement.
TGGACTTCTCGTGGCTATAGCCAGCAACGAAATCCGCATTTCCAATAACGGATGCATCGGATGGTGGTGCCTCCGGTAATAATAACATCATAAATCCATCATTAATGTTTATTTCTTCTTCTGTAAATAATACTCACATGAAAATAATGATCGACACCGGAGCGACCAACACACTTATAACACAACAAGCTCTTCCTTCAACCCGCCATAAGAAATATCTTAGTAATTATTCGTGGAAATTATATCAAGCAGATGGGCAAACACCACTTGAAGTTCTCGGAGTCGTCCCGCTTCAAATTAAAATTAACTCAACAACTACAGACATATCTGCTTATGTTGTAAAACGTCTTTGTGCTCCTTGTCTTCTTGGTCAAGACTACATTAACAAATATCAAATGAAAATTGATGCAGGATCACAAACAATTACCATCATTCAAAATAAAATAACAACTACAACCAACATTATCAAACATCAGTGTCCATTTCATCTGATAAATTCAACTGCAGAAACTTCTATAGATAATCTTCTCCACCATCGTAAAGACGACGTTCAAAGATCTACATTAAAACAAACATTTCTTCCATATGCTAAGATATTTGATATCTCGAAACCAACTATTGCGAACACTATGATTAAACATGCAATCAACACAATAGAGCACCCACCACCTTGCTCGAAATCTTATCAATTTTCATATGAAAAAAGAGATGCTTTGTATAACATCGTCAGATCGTTAATCGAATCTGGTCATGTGAGAGAATCTAATTCATCGTATGCTTCTCCCGCAATTTTGGTAGAAAAGAAAGATAAAAGTTGGAGATTAGTCATCGATTATAAGAAACTTAATGCCATCACAATCAAAGACGAGTTTCCCCTTCCGAACATGGAGGACACTCTACAGGAAGTGGGAAACGGATTTGCATTCTTTTCAAAACTGGATTTAAAATCCGGCTTTTGGCAATTACCGATTGACCCAAAAGATCGTCACAAAACGGCATTTAAAACTCCATTTGGCCTTTTTGAATGGAATGTTCTTCCACAAGGACTCAAGAACTCGCCTCCAACATTTCAAAGAGTAATGACAAAATTACTTGAACCCTGTAGAAAGAACTGTTTAGTTTATATTGATGATCTAATAATCTTTTCCAAAACATTTGAAGAACATGTTCAACACCTTAATCAAGTTCTTTCATTACTTCATCAATCAAATTTTCAATTAAACCCTGCCAAATGCCAGATTGCCAGAAATGAAATAAATTATTTAGGCCACCATATTAACCAATCAGGAATATCTCCACTTCCTGAAAAAATCTCATCAATCGTTCAATTAAAAGCAAATAAATTTGTTGGCGCTTTATCATGGTATAGAAAGTTCATACCACAATTTGCAACGACAGCAGCTCCAATTCACGCCGTTACGAATCTACCAAAAAATCTGAGATACAAATTCAAATGGGAACCAGAACAATCCACTTCTTTTCATGAACTCAAAAAACTACTCACCGAAGCACCTCTATTTTTAAATTTTTCCGTAGATAAACATCCTATAATTTTAACAACGGATGCATCTTTAATTGGAATCACCGGAATTCTACAACAAGAAATACATGAGGAAATGCATAATTTGTATTATCACAGTCAGCTCATTAATTCAACACAAAGAAGATATGACACTGGTGCAAAAGAAGCTCTTGCAATTGTTTTATCAATTAAACGAATGAGACAATATTTACTTGGACGCGATATCATTATATACACTGATTATTATCCACTTTGCGGAATGCAAAATAAAACTCTCCGTAATACGTTGGCCAACAGAATCTCAATTTTATTGCAAGAGTATAACATTATTCAAATTATTCCATATTCAAGGAAAGAAAAATTGTCTACCGGACTATTGCAAACAAGAAGAGCTCAACAAGAGCAAACTACTGAAACATCTCCAAATGATTCCACTTCTGATCAAGATTCAATCGATTTAAACTCTAATCAAAAATTCAATTGTAATAAATTTGATATCAGACAGCTGAAAATCGAACAGGATAAAGAGTCTACCATTAAATTAAAAATAGATCAATTGAAGAAAGATCCCAATAAAATCGATTTTGTCCTCAAAGATGATATTTTGTATAAGCTCGTTCAGCCTAAATATTCTATATGTAAAAAACCTGTTCCGTATATACCACCATCAATGATTGCGCTTTTACTTGAAGCTTCCCATAATGATCCGCTTTCTGGTCATTTTGCTACTCATGGTACACTAGCAAAATTAAAACATCAATTCTGGTGGCCAGATATCAAATCTTCTGTTGAGAAATATATTAAATCTTGTTCTAAATGTCAACAATTTAACATATCTAAAAAAAAAAAGCCAGGTTATTTGAAAACAATATCATCACCAGACGGCCCATTCCAGATCACTGCAATTGATTACGTAGGACCGTTAAATCGTTCTCCTTCTGAAAATCGTTATGTTCTTGCCATCACGGATTTATTTACCAGATGGATCACCGCCGTAGCTCTTCCGAGCAGCACGACTGCAGTGACTGCAGAAGCAATTTTCAAACATTATATTTGCCATTATGGAGTTCCTGTCACTATTTTATCTGACCATGGTTCACATTTTCGTAATCAACTACTTCAAGCTTTAGAGCGCAAAATTGGCATTCATCATATATTTTCCTCGCCATATCATCCACAATCTAATGGAATGATAGAGAGATTTAATGCCATCTTTATTCCACAAATAGCTAAATTACAAGACTCGGAATACAACAACTGGGATGAGTTTTTGGATCCGGTGGTATTCGCCTATAACACTGGCGTTCATTCGTCCACCAAGTTCTCACCATATGAGCTA
>CAJNOQ010008660.1:0-10981 GCA_905250885.1 Didymodactylos carnosus | reverse complement strand
CATCAAAATTTCACTTTTTCGAGCTGGGAAGGTGATATTCGTGATCAACTCGACCTGGCGACCCAGAATATGTATAATAAAGCACAAAAGAATTTCACTCGAAGTTTGCTTTACGTGCATCTTATAATTCATATAAAAGTCCATGTATGAAAAAACCTCGAAAAAAACCCACATTCATGACAAATTAAACGATAAAATACAGGATTTTGTAGCGCTTGATTAGCTGATTCAAATGATATATCAGTCGTTGTATGTGAGCAAAAAGGATTGAAGAAAAAAATAATGCAAACGACCAGACTACATTGAACTGGCATCAGAGAAAAAATTTATAAAAAGTCTGTTAGATAGAATCTTTTTCCTTCCTGTTTTACATACATAACACCTATGAATAACTGTGCATTTAAACATACTTGAACCAAATTATTGTCATTATTCCTGAATGACTTATGAAATATCGAAAATCAGCCGCCAAACCGAAAATTTTGATCAAAGTCCAACGTTAAAAGATTCATTCATATTCATAGTAGGACTGTAAAATTTCACTCGAAGTTTGCTTTACGTGCATCTTAAGCCCATATATTATTAAAAAAGAATGCCCTTGGCTATTTCTTTAATAACTTTTGAACAATCCACTTTAAAGACTTGAGGTTTTCGGCATTGTGAAGAGATAGTTAACTACAGGTTGAGATAAAAATATCTCAGAAAATACCAGCTGCAGGTAGTATAGCTTATCAGTCTTTGAAAGAGTAGCTCGTGGTTCCAAGATCAAGCGGAGGTATATGAGCATGATAGCCTAAAACGTCCTCTAAAAAATGGGAACAAAGCGACCTCTTAATCTTTCGCGGTTTAGGCGCGCCATCGGATTTCTTCGAAGCCCCACAATCGATATTTCCTTAGGTGTGGCAATCTACAAAATGAATGGAAACATGGGTTATCGATCACGCTGAGTCTCGTGGCAATTTTCATTTTTCGAAAAAAATTCAAACACTTAGTGAAAACCTATATTAGATAAAATCGCTCGTGCATGGAAATTTGATTTTTTCGTTACCTCGCACACGAACTTATACTCACATTTCAAAAACAAGGAAGCATTTTGAAGAAACATTTTTGCTAGCAAAGGTGTTCAGGATAATCCTCTCCATATGATAAGCGGAACACTTTTTCATTTTAGCGGAAAAACTTTGAAATAAATGCACTGTGCATAAATTTTAACTAAATTTAAAGCTCAAAATGTATTATTTGTACTTTATCTCAAAGACTTCCTACTGAAATGAAAAAAGTGTTGGACTTTTTGGAGGCATATGGGGAGGATTATCCTGAACAACTTTGCTAGCGAAAGTTTTCCCTCAAAATGCTTGAAAGAATTGTTTTTTGAAATGTGCGGATAAATTTCAAAAACTTACCTTAAGGGCTCAAACTGCACTAGAATGAAAAGTGTTAATTTTCTCAGATGCTGCTGATTCAATTTTCATTATAACTAGTGGGTATATGTCACTTAATGTGCGCTGTCGAAGTGTGTAATAATAAGAGTTCCAGCTTTAATTTTGAATTTTTTATAAATTTTTTAAATAGAGGATCAAAATCGTACGAAATTCGTAAACATTTCTTTTCTCAGCAATTACAAGTCTGTTCATTGAAAGCACTTCAGGGTATATACAGCTTGATGCGCTCTACGAAGTTATGAAAAAGAACGGAGGTGGTTAGTTTGAAAAAATTATTTTGAAAATCATATATACTGCAGTATACGGTCCTCTAATATGAAAGATAAATTAAATATTTTCCATCACGATTTGGATCACGCACAATTTTATCAACTTTTAATTGATGTCCAGCATTTAAAAGTACTTTCTGTTCATGAGATGATATATCACTTAGACAATTGTATCAGAAAGCACCTATAAGGTGAGTAACAAAAAGAGTATTTCTACCAAATTGTTGAGCTTGTTGACGATTTCTTGAAATTAATGAAAATGGTGACCGACAAAAATCGAATGCAATATTCGACATCGAAAGTTTCAAATTATGCTACATGTTTGGTTCTTAACAGCCTCCATTCGACGCTTAACATGACTAAACAAAAAACAAAAACATTTTTGCACAGTAAAAATTCATAATGTCTGTCGACGTAGTAATTATGTTTCGTGTTAAGAATAAATGGTGCCGGACAATCACCTCTTATAAATGTAAGAAAAGTTTCTAAGTCCAAAAAACATTTTAGTTCTACTTGTGCAACTTATGGCGCCGAATCTGAACTTGTGTTCGAAAAAGTAACGTGCATTGATTAATGTCCAATGTCGGTAGGTTATCCTCCCGTTTTCAGAAGTTTTCTACGTAGCATACTTCTCTAGATTACGTCGCGCACATTTTGTAAAAGAGATTACAAAACAAAAACGAGAATGCAATTGTGCTGTGCACAAGTTGCGATGTCGACAGACCATGGTCATATTAACAGAGAGAGAGACAGAGAGATCATTAAAAAATTGAAATTAAAAATCTCTACTCAACTTTTAAATGTTTTACTGTTTTATTTATACCAAACAAAGAATTGAATTATTTCGTCCTAAGAACAAATGGCGCCGGACAAAAATCAACTCCTAAAAATATACGAAAAGTTTCTAAGTCCAACAAACATTTTAGTTCTACATGTGTAGATTATGGCGTCGAGTCTGGACTTGGTTTGAAAAAAGAACGTGCATTTATCAATCTACAATGTCGAGAGATAGTCCTCTCGGTTTCAGAAGTTTTCTATGTAGTGTAGTTCGCTAGATCACGTCGTGCACATTTTGTAAAAAAATGACTACACAAAAAAATAATCCCAGCAAAAACACATAATGTCTGTCGACATAAAAACAACTAGATAACAATTGTACTGCGCCCAAGTTGCGATGTCGGCAGTCTCTGCTGATAACTGCTAAAATTTATCAATTTAATCAACAGACACAGAAATGACAGTGAATAAATACAAAACCGCAAATGTTATGTTTATAGAGGAGACTTAAAGAAGGAGTTCTATAGAAGATGGATTAACGGCGAAAGAGAACACACAGACACGCTTTAAAGTCTATGTATGCTTAAATAAGTCAACAATAGAGTAAAATCTCTCTGAGATTAGATGCCTAGAAGATAATAAGCCCCCTAAAGAAGGTGGTAGTAATTGGATTCCAGTAGTTCGAGTTTCTTCTTTATTCCAATACTCCAAATCGTTTCAACAATCAATGAATTTCCATTTGTTCGATATTCCTTCTGTTTTAAAATAGCAGATCGTCTTTTTTCTTTTTTCCTCTTTCTTCTCCTAAATTAAAATTCTCTGATCAGTACTTAAACGTCTTATGTTTTTATTAATACAGAACAAATAATTAAAAAAAATTATTTTTCGTTGTCTGACTAAATGGCGCCAGACAAAAGAATAACAACAACTAGATTGCAATTGTGCTGGGCACAAGTTGCGATGTCGACAGACCCTGGTCATATTAACAGAGGCAGACGGAGAGATTAACTCTTATAAATGTAGGAAAAGTTTCTAAGTACAAAAAATATTTTAGTTCTACTTGTGTAGTTTATAGCGCTCTGGACTTATGTCTTTCTTCAATTTCAAAATTAAAAATAAAGATAAAAGCTTTATAAATAAATGGCAATATTTCTAAACCGAAAACTGCAATTACAGACAAACAAATATAATAATAAACGCTACGACGAAAAAAACAAATCAAAGATTTGTTGCATAGGTTTTCTAAAAATTTTAGATTAGGATAAGCCAACGCCTCGCTTTGATCTATTCAATCCATCTTAATGTTCCAACTAATCAATCCATTATTAAATTAATAGTGACTAAAATAAAAAACATAATAAAATTTATAATAACCACATCTATAAATAATAACAAAGGCATACAGCTTACAATAACTAACTCCAAATCTAAAATTAAAAACAAAATACAAAAAACATAAAAACATAAAGAAATAGGACTTAAACTAATATATTAAGAATCAAACCCACACTCAAACACAGTAGATTCTTTACTATAATAAAATTTTATTATCCCTAATTCAAACAAAACGAACAAAACTAAAGGCAATATAATAGAAACAATAAAGTATAATAATAAAATTCACATTAATTACCCTATCAATAAATAAAAATAAACAAAAACAATCAAACCACATCAACAAAATGTCAATACCATGCAGAAAACTCAAACCCATAATGAACTCAGGCCTCTATGGATAAAACTGACATTCGAACTAATCTAGCTAAAATTATAAAACAATCTAATAAAACATGAAATCCTGTAGCTAAAAAAAATACCCTACCATAATCCCTTCTCATAAACTTAAATGAAGCCTCCGACTACTCCCCAACTTGAAGAATTAAAAAATATACACCTAAAACTAATGTAATTAACAAATTAATAACACTTTTAAACCAATTATTACTTAAAATACTAAAATGAGCTCATGTAATAGTTACACCAGAAGATAAAAGAATTAAAGTATTTAATGAAGGAACCCTAAAAGGATTAATGCTAACAATTCCTTTAGGTGGTCAACTAATCAATTATCCCTAAGCTAAAAACTTATCATTAAACTTAGAATGATCCATAGCCATTTCCTTCTCCCGATTTACATCCTTAAATCAAATTACTATCATTAATATAAACAATAATAACAAATAAATTATATTTTTACTATTAAATTTAATTAACATATAAAAATTAATAAAAGAAAATATAACTACAGTAGAAAAAAAAAATGGTCAAGAACATAATTTTAACAAGTGAAAAGGATTTATCATGTATTAACAATTCTTTAGCCTAAAAAACTAAAACTTTAAATAAACTATATTAATATCTACTAAAATCTAATAAAGAAACAGACTCAACTACAATAAAAGAATGATAAACACCACGAATTTCAAAACATTGACCATGAATAACTGAATTTAATAAAATTCTAAAAATAAATTGATTTAAACGCCCAGGAACTGCATCTACTTTAACACCTAAAGAAGGTAGAGCTCAAGAATGTAAAACATCATTAGAAGTAATCAAAGCACGAATAAATTCTTGAGATGGTAATAAAACTCGATTATCGACGTCTAATAATCGAGCTAACCTATCAGGATCAATGTAAGAATCATACTCAAATTCTGCATTACTATCAATTTCATAACTTCAATACTATTGATGACCAATAACTTTTGAAGTACAAAGACAATTCGTTCTATTTTCATCAATTAAATACAATAAATAAATAGATGAATAAACTAACAAAATTAAAACAACAACAGGTAAAATTGTTCAAATACTCTCAATTAAATGATTAGCAACAATATTAGAAGAATACTCTTTTCTAAAAAGAGAATAAACCAATAAATAACCTACTACAACTAAAATTATTACTACAATCATTATTAAATAATCATGAAAATAAATAATTTGCTCTAAAGTTATATTTAAAGCATCTTGAAAATTTAAATTACCTCAAAACATCATTCATATAAACTTTCTAGTTTATACACTATGTTACGACTTACTTTATAATAAAGCTGACGGGCGATATGTACTTTTAAAAAATAATTCAAATAATCCTATTTTATTAATAAATTCATCATTCTTTAAAGTCAGTAATATATAAATTGTAACTCATACACCCTAAAAAATAATTTATGTGTATCTGAATTATATTAATTTAACTCTTACTCATCAAACATACAAAATTAACCCTTTACGACCGGCTGCCAGAAGACGGCAAGGAAAAAATTATCTTTATATGTATTGTTTGTCTCCGAGGCCTAGGGATTACTGAATTCAAGTTTGAAGTTTAAGAAACTGACTCTCAACCGAATGCGGATATGTGCCTTTTTCCATCCGGCCGTAGGGGTACAAAAAATTCGAAAAGGTCGGTTTCTTTTTCACAGGTGAGGTCTAATATCTTAGTGCCAGCCTGAGTTCAGCTCCTCACAGGAGCCCACAGTTTGAGTATCTGTCCTTCTCTTGCAGCTCCAAGTTAAGATGCATCTGAAGAATACGTAAAAACTCACCTAAATAGTGCAAATTTCCGTCTTTTTCCTAGCAATGCTCGTGAATCGATATAGATTCTAATGAGATTTATAGCTCGTCGTAGTATTTATGTTGCGATCATTCTCAAACACTGTGAAAATTGCTAGAATCTGAACCAATTCACGAGCATTGCTAGGGAAAAGACTGAAATTTGCACTATTTAGGTGAGTTTTTACGCATTCTTCAGATGCATCTTAGCTTGGAGCTGCAAGAGAAGGACAGATACTCAAACTGTGGGCTCCTGTGAGGAGCTGAACTCAGGCTGGCACTAAAATATTAGACCTCACCTGTGAAAAAGAAATTGACCCTTTCGAATTTTTTGTACCCCTACGGCCGGATGGTACCAAAAGGACACATTCGACTCTTTACAGAATGGCTCACAACAAAAACGTCTTTCTTAATAGTCATATAGGTAGCCCATTTAGCGACAAAGCTTTTGGTATACAAAGCTTGAGTATTGAATGTCAAGGGTAATTAGAAGAACCAAGAATACGAATATGTGGTCTTTCCGTGTTACTTCGCATGCATGAAGCTGTGTTCAGAAAGCAAAGCGTATTGATCTTAGATGCAAGATTAATAAATTACTACATGTATTCTCCTAATTATCGTGGTATTGGATTGATCTACGCTACGAGTTTGAAAGAGTTTTTTAAACACACAGTCATCCGATGGTACCAAAAGGTACCATCCGGCCGCAAAGGGTTAAACATGTTTAGTTATAAAATTAGTGGGAAATCTAATTAAGATACAAGTTTCTTTATTTAATTTAAACCACCAATTATAAAAAATTTTAATTATTCCTACTTATTTATTAACAGGGTCTCTAATCCTGCTCATCTAAAAATTAATAATTACAAAAAGCTAAATTTCACCTAAAATTTAATAATAGATATAAAAATGTAAACTAATAATATTATTCGTATAATCGCGGATGCTGGCACTCTATTAACCAAAATAAAATAAAATTATTTATATTTCTTTTTATAGTATAGTAAAATAATCATACAATATAAATTAAATATTAGGAGTATGAATTCTACAGCTTATTAGCTTACATTTATAGATCAATCTTAAAATTTACAGTAATATCTTACTCTAAACTACCTTACCTACGAAAAAGATATATGATAAACACTAGAAAAAATCTAACAATAAGCTTGATTTCTTCAAAATCACACTTTAAAGCTTACATTATAAATAAAAAGCAAACAATAAAATAACACTCACCAATTTAATATATGCAAAGATTTAAAACTATTAAAATAATTTATAAATCTAGAAGTAATCCTATAAAAATTCAAATAAATAAAACTCTCAACTTTATAAAAATTTTTAATTACAATTAGTATTTGATCTAACACTAAAAAATTTAACAAATATACAGACCACAACAATTTAAACTAATAATAAAAGGAACACTACAAAAGTAATAAAAGCAACACTACAAAAGTAATAAAATATACTAAAAACTTAAAACTAAAAATCTCATAACTTAATATTAAAAAATTACTAATGTGATAATTCACAAAAAAAAACATAACTAAAACACTTAAAAATAATATTTAAATTAAAATAAGAATACTCATTAGAAGAATACAAAAATAATAATTTTATAGAATAATAAACACTAAGCCCCTAATATTAATAATAAAAAAAGGACTGTAACATAGATAAACCCCTTTTTAATAAATTTTTAATAATAAAATCTTTAGAAAAAAAATCAACTAAAAAAGGCAAATCCGAAAGACTTAGGTAAGAAAAATAATAAAGAACCTTAAAAATAGGACTAGAATACCCCAAAAGGAATAATAGAACTAGACTGATTATGAAAAAAGACATAAGCATAACAACCCCCAAAACCCATGAATAACATAGATTTAAATATTGCATGAATATTTGGATGAAAAAGCTACCTTATATAAACCTACTGGCATCAAAAATATTATAATAGAAACATGATTTATTGTTGAATAGGCAATAAGTTTTTTTATATCTGGCTCATAGACTAAACCTAAAAAACTAATAAATAAAGTTAAAATTCTTAACAACTGAAGAACATCTATATATTCAAATAAACAATAACTAAAACGCATAGTAACAAATACACCAGCTACAACTAAAGTAGAAGAGTGAACAAGAGCAAAAATAGGTGTAGGTGCACTTATAGCAGACAAAAGTCAAAACCTAAAAGGAAACTGAGCCCTTTTAACACACGTCCCTCAAATTAACAAGCCTAAAAACAAATAAATAAAAATCCTTAAATTTATAATTAAATAATATTACAGATAATAATATTAGATTCATCAACAATTTCTGCTCCAACCACTACTCAACGTGATAGAGCAATTTCGCCCGAAGAAAAAGCCGAGTTATTATTGCTTCATAAACGAGTGTTCTTCAGTGATTCAACAAGTATGTTAGATACACTCATAGAACGTTTTATGTAAAAGCATATTTTTTGATTTTTGTTATATTTTAACAGGTACATTTCTGATTGAACCCCTAGGAGATCTTTCTTCAGTATATGTAGTTGATTTAAAAAAATTTTCACGTTTTTGTTGTACTTGTCCTAATCACAACAAACAGAATTATTGCTATCATATTATTGTTGTTCAGAAAAAATTAAAAATGAAGATTGATGTAATAGAACCAAAAGCACCACCAAATTGCGGGAAAGCCAGAACAAGTTATCGTCAAGCTGCTGGTATTAGTAAACCGGGGAAAAAACAACCAACAGCATTAGATAGATAAAAGGTTAGTAAAACGAGTGTCCGGACAAATTTACTTGGCACTAACTCGTCTTTTTGTGTGTTCTTAGGATTCAGAACAACCTACGCCCAGAAAAACGAATACTGAAAAACGAAAAGTTACATCTTCGGATAGACTGAATAAGAGAATAAATACGGTAAGTTCGATTAGCTAATTAAATAAATCTTAAATTTTCTTGTGCAGACTTCTCTTTTGGATTTGTCACATAATATTGTCCATGAAGAAAAAGAGCAAGAAAATATAAATGCATCATTTCAACCAGAGTCTAAATTACAAACTCTTCAAGTAAAAATAACAATCTTCGAACGTTCTTATAATACGCACTTCTACTTCTTTAGCGTTTACCGTTGAATGGTATTTCAAATATTCAACAGCAGCAATCATCAACGTCACTACATTCACTACAGTCATTGCAGCAGCCTATTCAGCAGGAGAGAAAAGTTGCACTTAAAGACTGTTAAAATCACTTCATGCAGATTATTAACGGTCTCACAGCTGAACAAATGTTCGAAAAACTTACATTTAAATTGATATATTGATTATATCAAGTTCTATTACTTCCACTCTCATAAAAGTGCCTATTAGAAACTCTGTGAGTTTCATTTCTGTTCGTCCAACCATAATACCATCGACAAGACCGCTGATAGTGTCAACTGCTCCTCGTATCATTGTGACAAATCCACCACTAATTACTATTAACTATCCTCAGCCAAATGCAGCTATTAATCACGAAAGCATTAATTAGAAGAAATGATTTGACGATGGTGTATTTGGTGAAATATATTGAGTTGAAGTTGAAGTTGAACAATTCATATTGGTTGATAGTTTACTTTCACCTTTAAGCTGTGAAATTGCTTTCCCACTGTTTTCTTTTGTTCCATGTTCGATATGTTGGTATGACTTGGTTTTGACTTTCATAATGGACTTCTAGAAAACTGGACTTTTGAGCACAGAGGTTTCGGAAATATTGAAATTAAAAATATTTAATATTATTAAAGCCATGAAAGCCAACGGATTCATGGCTTTCTGAAATACCTCTGGTCTGAATCCGGAATCCACAGCCATATACGTTTAAGTACATGCTGTCTACTATCAAATAACGACATAATCAAACTTTTAGAACTTTCTCTTTAACAGTCGCAGACGATCTTCTAAGAGCCGTCGACTTTCAGCCAAAAGCCCTTGGAAAATTTCATGTTTTAAGTTTTTCCGAAAGAAAAACTGCTTTAAATAGCTAAACGTGAACTCTGTTGAATGAGCTTGTTTAAAAAATTAAATGATAACGGTGAATATTTTTAATTTCAATATTTCCGAAAGCTCTGTGCTCAAAAGTCCAGTTTTCTAGAAGTCCATTATGAAAGTCAAAACCAAGTCAAACTGGTATCGCCATTGAAATCAGCATGCCTGAAGCCTTTAGGGGGCAACATTTAGTCTGAAATCTTTATTGCACTATGTTGTATGCTAGTTTTTGTTGTATTAGAAAGACGTTCATTCTATCTTTTTAAATGAGCTTAATAATGCTGACTCTCGAGAACTCTTCTTTTCAAGAATTTTTTATTCTCGATAGCCAGCAACTTCTCTCACACATTTGAAAACATTGGTAGAAGAAATCTTTTGTTGTTGGTTTTTGCCATTTTGTTTCTATTTTTTTGAAATTTTTCTGTTTATACCGTACTTCACGTAGCACAGTAACTAATTTTCCTTTATGTAATCATACGAAATTGTTAGCTTGGCCATAATACTTACTGAAATATCATGATAACGTTTTCCACGCTGTCTCCTTTTAAAATCACAAGCACTTAGTCTTTAAAGTCATTTTGCTCAGAAGACGAGGCTGATTTCGAAAAAAGATGTATTATTAACGGAACTTATCATGCTCAACATTCTCTAGTGGACTGAACAGGTTATGCAATGAATGGGCAAGTTATGAATTTTTTAACTAACTTAAATTTAAAAAGGCAATGCGTGCAATTATCAGGATAACCTTAAAGAATTAAGACGAGAACGGTAATTAATCTCTGTAAGACGATTAGAGTCCTGTTACCGTGACTTTTTCGTTACCATTTACCATACCATTACCATCGATGTGATTTTTTTCTTTACCATGACCGTTACCACGGCGAAGAATGTTTTACCATTACCATTACCATTACC
>CAJNOQ010008659.1:0-10981 GCA_905250885.1 Didymodactylos carnosus | reverse complement strand
ATACCCAAAAGAACGATGATGCGCAAAAAATTTAGATTTTTCGATCTGAGTTTTAGACCGGAACGCTCAAATTATTTCTTTCTCATCCACGGTTGAAAACTGAATCAAAAAATACTATTATATTCATTTCCGACGTCCACCATGGACGTCCAGATGGAGGAATTGAGAAATAAGGGTAAGTCATTTTGTAAATCCATCTAGTATTTTGGGTGATGAACTGTAACCTCCGTTTCAGCGGCATTATATGCGTCTTGAATCGAGCTTTAAAAGTACGTCATACTTTTTTAAAAATTTGTTTCGTTCTTGAGAAAACTGACCTTTTCTAAATCAAGGGCGAAAAGGTCAGAATTCTGCTCGTAATTCTCAATTTTCTCCATCAGAACTGAACTATTATGCAATAAAAATATTATATTTGGAATCAAGATCAAAAAAGGAATCGACTGATGTGTATATCTATCGTATCCGAATACATTAGCGTTTTCCGAATTTTCATTTTGAAAAATCATAGAGTTCCGAAGTACACATCATTCGACTCATTTTTTGATCTGGATTCCGAATATGATATTTATATTATGTAGAAGTTGAGTTCTGATGGAGAAAATTGAGAATTACGGATAGAATTCTGACTTTTTCGCTTCTGAGGAACGAAACGAAATTTTAGAAAAAGCGTGACGTACTTTTAAAGTTGGATTCAAGACGCACGCAATGCCGGTGTAAGCCCATCACCCAAACGACTAGATGGGTTTACAAAATGACGTGCTCTTACTTCCCAATTCCTCCATGTGGACGTCCATGGTGGACGTCGGAAATGAATATAATATCAAAGCTGAATGAGAAAGAAATAATTTGATTGTTCTAGTCAAAAACCCAAATCGAAAAATCTAACTTTGGTGCGCATCATCGTTCTGTCGAGTTTTGTTGATTTTTCGACATAAAAGGACGTTTGGAAAAAATAAAAACTACATAATCATAATAACATCACACTGAAAAAAACGACCAGTGTCGCGCTTCTGAAAGAAAGAAAAAGAAATTGTTTTAAATTAAGTTCAAGCCCCAGGCGAAAAAAGATCCTTGGATTCTGCACGAAAAACGCGCGTTTTTTGAACGCGTTGGCGACCGGTCGTTAAAAGAGCTGTTTAAACCCCTTTTTTGTCGCTCAAAAGTTTAGAATAACACGTTCTTTGACAAGCGTTTGTTAACGAGCGTTAAATCAACCGCTTTCTGGCGTTTTTGTTGAACGCGTTTTATAATGGCGTTAAAATGATCATTGAAACGCGTTTATTTTATATAAAAACATGTTGAAACATGTCGTTTCTAAACGCGTTTACAAAAAGAAAAGAGTTTGGCATTTTAACTCCGTTAGAAAAACGCGTTCAACAAAAACGGTTAATTCAACGAACGTTAGCAAACGGGTTGTGGAAGAACGCGTTATTCTGAAGTCTTGAACGACAAAAGACGCGTTTAAACGGCTCTTTTAACGGTCGTTTGCTAACGCGTTCTGGAAAAACGCGTTTGCGTTTTTCTAACGATTTTTCTTGAAATTGAAATTTTTCGTTAAGTACTCATTTTACTGCTCTCCACTAGTCTGTTGTCAGCTAACGTAATGTCAAGAGGATACGGCGAAATGAGAAAAGTGGAAGAATGGTGGGACACAAGTTGATGGTTCAAACCTCTGTATCTTCTCTCTGTTTTTATTTTTGAATCATTTCAAAACGCGTTGAGTAACGTTATCATTGTCGTTGCACATTCATCGAAAAACGCGTTGTGAAATTTCGAAAAACGCGTCTTCTAATGAATAGATGGAAAAAACGCGTTTAGACGACAAAAGAAAAGCGTTGATTTTGAAACCTTTAACGCGTTTTTTGTGATTTTTTTTTACCCCTGGGACCATAGACGCCAGAGTGTGTGAAACTTTTATTCGAAAATAGCTGAGCACATGGGGCAGCAGACATTAGAGCTTTTAAAAGCAGTCTTCAATAGATGAGAGAGAAATTAGTGTACGTCATCGACGAGAAGACGCAAAAATTAGCAGATCAACACGACCGGCTGATAATTTACACTATCAAATACACTGTGTAGATTACATTCGATTACATCTCTATATCTGATCAACGTCTTTAGAAGAGAAATGACGACGCTAGAACCCTTCACCGTTTTTGAATTCAGCGACTTATGATACATAGATTGTTGTGAGAGATAAGTCTGTTTCACGTAGAGTTTTGAAGGTATTAGGCGAATTAAGAGTCTTGATTAGAAACATCCTCGAAACACTTTGTCATCGAACTGCTCTAGCTGTTGTTCTCGAGCAGTGTCGACACCTGCACTCGGTGGTCTCACTGTAATTATCCATTTTTCAATTTGTTTTGGATATCTCAAATACAAACGCTTTGTCGGTCGGTGATAGACTGCTGTTGCAATACGTACTGGATACGCATCAATATTTGTCGGTCCATCAGCGTTTGCTATAACTGTCCTTCCTAGATTCAAACGTGCACATACAATAGCACCGTCGACATATAATGTTCGTTCGACTTTTGGAGTGAAATAGATCTCTCGTTGCATAGTAAGATCTGGATCTGCTGGAAAGCCAGTCTTTGAAATTTCATAAGCACGTTCTTTAGTTGTTTGATAGAAGCCGATAATGATTGGATTTTGATCCGTTGCACCAACAATTTGTGGAAAGTCAGTTGCAGCATAGAAACTATGATACATGAGAACATGATGAAGACTTTGTGACGGACATTGACTTTGTACGAGATATCTTCCTATAGGTAAGGGAGCTGGATTTCTCGTAGTAATAAATTGTTCAACATTCTGTCTCTCGCAAAGTGAGCGATTGTATTCGGTGACTACAGATTCATTGACAAGTGAAAATGGGATAAAACGAATATGTGACTTATGTAAACGTTCGGTGTAGTTTCCGTTCGGACGATAAGTCCAGAGGCGAAAAAAGTTAGCTATTTCAAAATAAATTGTAAACGATGATGGGATAAGTGAGAGACTACTAAAGACTGTATAGGCAACAGCACGTGGATAATAACGATTAGCACAGGATGCACCGATGATAAATGATAGAAATCGCAATAGAAAACAGAAGAGTAAAAAAATTACACGTATCAGTAATATTCCTTGTGGATGTTCAGAGTAACATTTACAGTTGAAACATGTTAAAGTTCCGAGACGCCATGCTGTCTTTCGTTTACAGCAGAGATATTCACCAGTATTTTCATTGAATAGTGGTTCTAAATGATACTTAGTAATGAGATAAACGAGATTGCACACGATAATAAATATCGAGCAGAAGAATTCAAGTAGAAATATTGGAATAAGATAGGCTAAACTGCTTTTTTCATTTGAATTCTTCGATGCTGCAGCTAAATCAGTACAGAGTATAATAAATCGAATAAAGAAGTAGGTACTGGCATCGATTGTATGACATATAATTAGCGCTTTATACCGTTTTGCATCCTCACGCAAGTATAAGAACTTCATCTTATTAAAAGAATTCTTGTACTTTCTAATAAAAAGTGATTTACTGTCGACAGAAAGCTATTCTGCGAAGAATATTTCTCTAATTCCATGTGAAACATGACATGTAATGAGTACTGTCTGCACTGTGTTGATCTTTTCTTTTCAGCATTGTTTACTACTAATGTTAAGAGATGAGAAAGAACAATTGCGACGACATAATTACATATAAACTCTTTCTTTTATAGTTACCATTTGTTCTTTTTCCAGTTCTGACTCAATATTTCATGTTGGTTTTTCCCTACTTACACATGCTGTACGTGCACATATAGTGTTCTGAATTTTTTTAAAAAAGAAGAAAATGCAGCGTCTTAAAGATGACCACACTCGTTACAACTATTTAATATTATTCCATGCAATAGATGCATTAACATTTCTCATCCGTTTTATTATTCTGTGTACCGATCTTTCAGCTGCCAATTCAGACAGTTTACAGTATCTCATTCCTATACTGCTCTTAGAGTTTGCTACGTCATTGGTTATCTTCATTGCAGACCTAATCTATGTCTATTTAAAATATGTCGGCCCAATATTATACGAAACAGAGCAAGACGATATCTGTGTACCACGTAAATATGTCTGGCGTTTTTCTACATTAACATGTTTTAAGTGTGATTGCTATCAAGATTTGCCACAAACCGTTACACTCACTCGTGTTATTATACTCGGCAGCTGCGTAGTTGTACGCTTCGTACTCTTCATCTTAGGAGCAGTTTGCGCTAACAAATATTCACCGAGAGGTATTGCCTATACAGTGATTGCTAGCTTTTCTCTCGTTATCTCCTCTATAACTGTGATCATCGAATATCTACATCATAGACGACCTTGGTATTATCGTCCTAGCAATGATTATACTGTAGTTACACGAAAAGAACATCTTCGTTACATACCGTACGATCTTGTAAATGATCAGCGAACTATACACTGGCGTTCATCTCTCTGTGAACGCGGCACACCTTGTAATTCCCGTAACTTACATCACGTTCTCTTCTATCATTCATCTAATGTACAATATCGACCAGAGGAAACACGTAATAATCAGACTGTCGTTGGATTTCATCAGACAAGTCGACATGCTGCCTATGCTATCGCCAGAGAAGGATTTCTTCACAGTAGGCGTGGTATGTTAGGCGAGGGTGTTTACTTCGCAACTTCAATTGATCACACACAATTTAAAGCAAATCATTTTGGTGCATTTATCTGTGCTAAAGTTGATCTTGGAAATACACGTCGTATTACATCGGCACAACTGAAAGCCAGAATTGCTGTTGGACCAGAGTTTGATACAGTCTATTTAGATCATGAATTAGGTAACGATGAATTTTGTGTACGAAATACAGCTCAAATTCGCTCATGGATTATAAGTGCAAGTAATGAACGAAGGATAGTATCGAGAGATGGCACGGTAGACGCTCCAATAACAGATGAGTTTGATGCTAGAGTGTATGAAGGATGTTTTTAAAAAGGGAGTGCTGCCTTTGAACTTTTCTTTTTCAGAGAAACATGTTGCGATATTTACAAAAAATAGAGGGAACAAGCAAAAGTTTGTGCTTTTTTGTGAAAGTACGACCGAAAAGCGACCGTACAGAAACAAATCTTCTGTTGTAGGGCGCCTCGAGAAAGCTGTATGGTTATAGTTAGTATATAGCGTAATGCTAATGTGCCTGTCTGCCATGCTTCAGAAGTCAATAAAACAGTTAACTCTCAATCAAAGTTTAAATATTTCCTCATCCACATCTCTTTACCCGCTTACGCTTAGTGACTGATGACCGAAAAGAAAAGGCTGGTAGGAGGAGATAGAGGGAGAGAAAGCAAACGAACCAAAATGAGAAGCAAAATCTCTCTCTGTGTTATTGAAATCAAAATTCAAAAAAACTAACAAGTTAACTATATATTTCTTTCTCAAAACAAAACTACGCACTAAAAATAAAGCGTATTATATAAAACCCTAAAAAAATGGTTTAGTAGGCAAAAAGGGTTTTTCATTCATCGTAGAGAGTAAGAAAGATCAGAATTGTCAATAGCCTCGTACACGATGTTAAGAACATATTTATTTTTATCAATACTCGCCCGTTACTGTAACCAATATTCAAAGGGCAGAGTACATTTCTGTCGTCGTTAATGATATATAAGATTTTCGAGTTCAAATCTAGCAGTTACATAGTGAAAACCAATTTTATTAAGACGCCGCTAATTCAAAGTTTGAGCACTTTCGTTTTATAGTTGAAAGACACCTATTCTGATGCGCGGGAGCTGCTGATCAAGAGAAATGTCGAAAAAACTAAAAAACGAAATTCGAGATTTTTTATTAACCATCTTTTTTAGTTTTTTCGACATTTCGCTTGACCGAGAAGTCGCAGAAGGCTCGAAAGCGTCTCACTTTGTTCAGGATTTAATTCTCTATCGTTCTAGGCCATTTTCAAAAAGTCTGGTCGTTGAGAAGGTTTTCTGGAGATCCGGTCTCTGGAAAACCCTCTGGATGGTTTTTGAAAACTTTAAAAATGTTTACCTTAAATTCGCCATCGCTTTTAACCTATTCTAGGGTATTTCTGTAAATTTTTGACGTAAAATGAATTTTTATTCGAACATCACTTGGCCGATGGGTGTCTCTATTACAGGGGTTTGTGGATCGGACACGTAGTATACGATCTGGCTCTAGACTACATGCCTAGACTCAGTTTCACTCAAGCAATCCGAATATGACCATGGCGAGATCGGAAAGTGGAATGGAACGGGGTTAGTTCTTGTTTTTCATAGAGGCAGCTTTTTTCGAATTTTGACATATCAACAGTATTTTGCATTTTTCTCCGTGAAGACTTAATCAAATCGGAAAAATAAAGTGATATTCGTGATCAGCAGCTCCCAGTACATCAGAATATGTGTCTTTCACACAAAACGAAAGTGCTCAAACTTTGAATTAGCGGCGCCTTACAACCGAGCTGATTACTCTCATTTTTGATCTAATTAAGAGCACCGAATTCGTTTCTTATTTTGTCCATTAACCACTTTTTCTAGAAGAACTAACTACTTTTAGGAGATCGTGGCATATTTCTCACCGCGACCGGCTCATTTTGGGACTTTATTCTATCATGGTGCAAGCGGAAATATATTCCGCTATAGTATCTTAAACTAAAACTATCGAAAAACATAAAATCAGTTTTGTACAAATAGAGATTAGTTAATTTTTTAAGTTAGTTAAAAATTATTTAAAAGTTCCATTCGGTAGTTATTCAAGTGACACCGAGAAAACTGATTAATCATTCATTACACTGTTCATGCCGCGTCTTCTGTTATATTTGTACATCTTGAACCGTTATCAAAGGTTTTATTAATAGAGATCTGTGGGATGGTTCCAATCCTGGTCTCACGAGAATTTTTACGAGATCGGAACCAATAAATTTTAGTCGCGCAGACCTCTATTCGTTAAATATGTAACTTCTTCGCAAAGCTAGACAATCATGAAATCAGGAAAAACCAAATTCTTTAATTTGTGGTGTTGTACCCAGGTTCTCTTACACAAAAAGAAAAAGAAGAAAAACGACTTTTTTAACACGTGAATAAGTCATCTCTTTAAAAGAATCGCTTAAACGAGTCCCAAGTCAACTTTCGCGCCTCGGGCAGGGCGTGATCGCTAAAAAATCTTGTATTCCCATCGCGATCGCGCTGGACTCTTAAACTCGCGCCGTGATCTTACCCAGTCTTATTTTAAAAAAAGTCTGTTTCTAAGATTCGCTATACTGTCGCTATGTCGCGGCGCGATCGCTATAGATTCGCGATTTCGCGACAGAACTTGAAAAGTTATGAATTTTCAAAAAACCAAGTCAATATTTCTTAGCGCGATCACTATCTTATCGCTATATCGCGGTATGATTCGCGATATGGTGAGTCGTGCCGAGACAATCGCAGATATATAAACAGTAGTATTTGCGTAGTCGCGTCGTGAGTCACGTTTTTTATCGCTGAGTTGCGGTCTAAGTAGAAGAGTTTTAAAATGTCGCGGCGCGAGTCTTGGTTGTTCTGTATTATACCTTATGTTATGTTTCTAAACTTATATATAACACACATACTAAGAAAAAGAAAAGAACAGACCGCCTTTCTGCATCGAAGAAATACGGGGTCATGAAAAATGATGTCTTATACCTTCGAATCGTCGTGTGGTTACCAGTTCTACTCTTAGACGGCTTGACATGTAAAATTAACTTTTGTGTATGTTCTATCCTAGGCAGTCATTTTCTGCTCGAAAAACACGTACAACATATTTGTGGTAGAAACGAGTTAAATTTTTAAATTTGAAAAATTTAAAAATTAAATTCAAAATCGAGCTGACGTATAAAGAGAGTCTCCATGCTCTCACACGACCGTCCACGAGTGTCCTAAAGTCAAGGTTCACACGTTAAGGAAGAAAGAAACTAAAACAACTTACTCAGCTGTGGCGATGATTCGAACGTGAGTATCTAGAATTAAGAAGCAAGCATAGAACAGGTTGAGCTAAAGATGCTCGAAAGATGATCTGTATCATCTGTAATTGTTTCGAGCATCGATAGCTTATTGAAGACTTATTCTTTTCTGTTTGCTTGCTTTTTAATTCTAGGACCCGAGCAACTACTTATTACTCTTGTCTGCAGAGATCTTTCATTTTGCTCGGAGTAAAATAGCTTTTTATTTCCAGTGACTGGAAGGCTCGAATGAAAGTAATTTCTGAGTTTCGTTGTTCTATCACCTGTAGGTTCAGTTCCACTATCATCTGTAGGTTCAGTTCCAAAATTGAAGAACTTCTACGAAACTTCGAACCCAGTTGAGTTTCTATTATTCGACGTTGTTCGAGTACATACAGATTCATTCTTTCAAACTTTTCATCCAAGATCTATTTACTATCCATATTTTGTATTTGAATGTTATTGTTAAGAGCAACATCTGAGTCTGAGTAAGTTTTTCGTGTGAATCACTGTGTCTTTGGTAAAAAGGCTTTGCATATAATCCAGATCGAAAATGCATAGAAATTGAAACGTTTCATCTTACGACATCCCCGACTGTAGAATATACACAAAACTTAATTTTGCATCCCAGGGCATCTAAGAATAGAGCAGGTAACGACGCGGCGCTTCGAAGGCATAAGAAATCATTTTTCGTGATCCCGTATTTCTTCGATACAGAACGTATAGTGATACGGGGTGTGAGTGAACGGCTAAAAGTACGCCCCGTATTCTTCCACGGGAGAACGCCTAGTTATACGGGGTCTGAGTGAACGGCTAAAAGTACGCCCCGTACTCTTTCACAAGGGAACGGGTAGAATGTAAATAAATCAGCCTCAGTACGGGTCTGGATCCCGTATAAAATTTTGATACGGGGTCAGAACGCCCGTTCTAAAACTTTTTTAAGCTCTTGGGTACGTTGTTCTCTTCTTTTGTTGTTAATCTGTCGTATACACGTGTGTATGTTTCCTTTTAATTTTAATAGTCATTTCTTTTTTGTTATCGCAGTGTTAAGATCACTTTATCGTGTAGTCTATTGCAGCCATACACTGTTTTCAATTTTTTGTTTTGACATATAAATTTTAAATACTGAATAATATTAATCTCAAATAATATATAACTAAAATTGTGGTAAGTACACAGCAATTTCAGTGTGTGGAAGCAGAAAAAAATAAGCTCTTTCGGTTTTACTACATTTGTTACAGAGTTCAGCCGTTTTTCTCCTATTTTTTGAAAGTCAAAACCTGGGTTACCTTTGTCAGAAAATGCACAAAATCTAAGAGATTCACCTATATAGGTTCAATTAGCATGTGGACCGTGTTAAAAGATCTCATAAATGCATTAACGTGAGAAATGCACCAAATGGTTGATTATCGTCTCTATATGAGTTTTCTCGGTGTAATATCGCTTTATTCTTGGTGACTTACAGGATGTAGCGAAGATCAGTTCGGTCCTGTTTGACGCACAGAGGATAGCGGCATAGTTCCAGAGCACCTCATTCACAGGATGCTAGATTAGCTCTCGGCTCTACCAACGAACTGTTCATAGCGTTAGTATTTCTCGAATACACATACTCTGTAAGTGCAAGTGTGATGTTTCATCACATACAGCAAACGTTTCCTTGCGGTAAAAACCCATAGACGAACAATACGATATCAATCTATTTCACGTATATTTTGAGATCTAATTCCAGTCGCATGGCGAACCAGAATTGAAAAATATAGATGAATACCGTTAGATCAACGGTTGATGAAGCATTCACTTGCGAATTTGATTTTTCAAAATACCTTCTGACTTAGCCACACTTCAAAAAAACATTTAGTTCAACTTTGTAACAATAGAAAAGGCGAAAGGACTTCTTCACTTTCTGCCAGATACGGGGTCATCCACATAATGGATGACGCTTATACTGTTCTGAAATAACTGTGTACTTGTTGCGTGCATCATGTTCCGAAGAGTAAGCCGGTAAAACATGGTGCACTTAAGTGCCAAACTGGATGCTGAAAAAGTATCCTTCCTCCCTGAAATACAAACATCTGATATTTTAGGTGATATCTTGATTCGTGCATCTATAGTACTGTCAAAAATTATAAGACCACCCGATATGTTGAAGTTTTTGACTTTCTTGCATGTTCTGAACTGCATCCTCGAACAAGCTTCAACATGAAATATATATTTCATATTATGCCATCAAAATTCCCTAAAGTTGCTTTATTTTCATTTTAAAAAAGATTGTATTAAAAAAAAGCGACTTTTCATGTGAAAAACCGCGACAAATAGAGAGTCACGCTGACTCCCATCGTGTAAGCAAGAATCGCCGCGCGACAATGCCAGTGTACGTAGTTCTATGCAAGATTACATCGTGAGAATAGCAAATATACATCCCATTCAGTAGTATATCGCGACAAAATAGCGATTGCTAAAATCGCGAGTCTTATAGCGATCGCACCGCGATTTCATCGCGAAAGTTGACTTGGGGTTATTTTACTGATGACACATAGATCACCCAGAAAGAAAAAGATGGAGCTTTATTCTGATATGACGCCATTCCTTTTTCAGAAAAATCTCACCAACCATTCCCTTCGATCACGGTTCACCTATAAGATATCCCCCTACTTAAATTAATAAAAAATATTTTTGATCTTTTCGATGTATATGCTCGCTGTCATTAAATGAGCTACCTTTTACACACGAATCTTTGAACAGTGATCTTTTATGTTTTCTCAATAAGCAAGTAAGAGATAAAAGTTTTGCATGTGAAGAAATAAATTGAATTGCTAGCATGAAGGATACGCCAATCAAGGTCATTGAAACAATTCGGCGTGAGGGCGAGGTCGACATTGTCTTTGGTTGAGGGAAATTCCCATTATATAGTCGACAACTTCGACAGTATGTTTTTGCATCAGATATCTTTGCTATCGATTACTAATGACCACATGTTGTTTTATAGCTTAGATGTGTACACATTTAATGAATCGTTA
>CAJNOQ010008658.1:0-10982 GCA_905250885.1 Didymodactylos carnosus | reverse complement strand
ATATTTAGAATCAGCATCAAAAAATGACCTGATTAAGATGTATCTGAGGATTTTTGACAATTTTCATTTTTTTCGAACGTTTCAACTGAGATTTTTGCGAAAAAGTGAAAGTGAAAAATAACGGAAGTTTGACGGTGAAAACTGGAAAACACAAGCGAATTTCCTTGTTTTTTGCTACCTGTTTCAAAAGCATTTACTTTCTCAACAATGTAACAATATTGTCCAAAACCAATACATAACGGTTTTACTGCTATTATGGCAAGTAGAATGATATAAAAACAGTGGCTTCATCTCCTGTCTGGTGAGACTTGAAGCTTTTTGCTCCCGTATGAACGGAATTTTGGCTATTGGTGAAAAACTAAACTTTCTTAGGTCATATCATACTTCAGCGGTATCGAAACGCTATTTTCCAGATTCGGTTTTTGATGGAGAACAAGAATAAAATGCTTCCAGGGTTCCCAAACACATCGTGTCCGAGTTTTATGTTTGCTTCTAAAAGATAAGCCATTTTTTTAAATTTTCGACATTAAGTTTTGATTTGAAAGATTAAAACACACATATTCTTGTTCAACTCGACGTGCTCTATCCAACCATGTATAAATATCACAAAAATAAATCTTGTTTAAGTTTTAATTACCGGCACCTTACTTCAATATTAAAGCTTTTTAAAAAACATTATTATATAGAAATAATTTTTGCTACACATAACAATACACAACTAAACAGCCTAAAATCAGAACTTACTATGCGCCACTCTGCAGACATTTTACTATAAACAATTAATGTTCGTGGTAGTTCTTCTAATCAGAATTATCATAGTGTTCCATGTATTCGCAAGAAGTCTGTCTTTTCAAGTAACTCTGATGTTGGTATCCATGATAAATAATCTGTCTGTCTACACTTTCGTCCTTAAGCCTATTGTACATATTTTCAGCCATTCGAATCAATGTCCGAATCATTCCTTTCTCATCGTCAGAGCTCTCAGCATCTTTGAGCAGCGCGATTTGTTGAGTGACCAGATCAACGGCTTCTTTAGTCTTGCCTTCCTTCACCAGTTGCGCGATTTTTGAATCCATATCGGCAGCCATTTGAATAGTATGCATGCACTTCACTCGAGGATCGATCTCTGTAACGAGCGACTCATCTTCCACAAACTTGAGGAAGAGTGTGCCTTTTATCACTGTTGCTTCACCATTGGGTTCATGTGGTTGATTATACCTCAGCTCATACACGAGAGTCTCAACTTCTGCTTCACTAGACTTCGCTGTTCCAGCAGTCGTGAATTCGCAAAGAATCGATCGCATGTTATTACTATGAAGATCTCCAAGGCTCGCACCAGCGACAATATTCTCATGACCCCAGATCTTTGTCACAACGGCACCATTTTGACCGCGTACAATAAGACGAGCTTGGGATCCACATACAGTAAACACGCTCATAAGAGCCTTCGTTACTAGTGATTCAATTACTTGAGCTGATTCAAGAAAGAAAAATTTAGCTCCACCAGAGTCAGCAATACCCTTCATAATCTCGGCATCGAAATCAGCACCAATCCCAAATGAATCAGTTATGATTCCTTTTT
This sequence comes from Didymodactylos carnosus, assembly GCA_905250885.1. Lineage (NCBI taxonomy): Eukaryota > Metazoa > Rotifera > Eurotatoria > Philodinida > Philodinidae > Didymodactylos > Didymodactylos carnosus. The sequence goes on along the minus strand of CAJNOQ010008658.1, from coordinate 9,400 downwards.
TATTGTATCCAGCAACCAGGTTTGTGAGTTCACCTCTTGTTTTCAGTCCAATATTAGCTTGCCCATCAGAAAAGATGAACATCCGACGTGAGAATCCATTATATCTGTATTTCTCAAGTAGACTAGCACCTACATCGATACCACCTGAAATGTTTGTACAGCCAGCAGTCTTGATATTGTCTATAGCAGAATGAAGAAATTGACTAGCAGATGCCCGTGCATTTTCAAAAATGATAGACACTTCACTACCATATGCGACAAGATGAACAACATCATCCTCATGGAGCAGATTAAGTACAGAGCTAATGGCCCTTTTTGCGAATATGAGTTTGTCATTGTGTTTCATCGAACCACTACGATCGAGAATGAGCACTAGATTGACTGGTGCTCTTTTCGTTGCCTCTCCTATGCTGTTGGTTTCAATATCAAAACGTGCTCTTTTGACGTTTAGTACCCCAGAAATGGCATTCCGATTGTCTGGAACGCATCGAAGTTCTACTGTAGCCAGTTCATTCTGGGCGCTCATTTTGATCCTCTTATATTAGCACTTTTGCCGATAAGCGATACTTAAAATAAAAAATAAAGTTAAAGATAAAGATGAAGGATTAGCTGGTGACACACTGTGAAAAAGAATAAATGACACACTAAAAGTGAACGCCCAGCGAATCCTAATGACCATCTAGAATGTACGGTGTAGGTGTGTAAAAATACACACTGACAAATGACCGTATATCACTCTAAAAAGAATTGTGTCGCATTATGTGTGGATGTGTCGCAAACAGCTCTTCATGTCGCAAAAAGAATAATGTGTCGCAGAGTCTTGCGGAAAAATGATACAGTCTGGTTGTGTAAACCGTCTGTGATGAAAATGCTTCAGATTCATTGATCGAGCGTTCGTTCGAATCTCTCGTATACATAATTTCTTCTTCACTTCTTATCCGTTTTGCCTCGAAAAGTACATACATTAGCGCAAAATCGACTTTTTACACGAAGGACAGAATCGGTTTAAATTTTTTTTCTGAAGAGCTTATTATATGAATCGACGGTCAGCAATGTATCTCTTGATTCAAATCACTTTTCGCGTTTTGGCGCGAATAGTATTACTTGCTGACCGTCGATTCATATAATAAGCTCTTCAGAAAAATAATTTGAAGGGAGTCTGTCCTCCGTGTAATAAGTCGACTTTGCGCTAATATACTTTCGAAGACACTGGTCACCATTTCGAAATTATTTTTTCGTTTATGCAGTAACTAGCGAGAAAAATAGAAAATACTAAAACTGTTCAACACACTTAGCTTTTTACACACTGAGATTGACCGCTTAAAAAAAGTACACACTTTTCGATGGTGATTGAACGTTTAAGCTATATTACAAGCCGAGCAACACAAATTTCTTTTGCAGTGTAGACGCTTATTTCGCGAAGTATTATTTTGTCCTGCTTTACTTTCTGAGCAAACACATGAACTCCGGGTTTCCTGATGACATTTAAACTCTATTTATTTGAAAGAAGATAAAGTAACGCCATTTGATGTGAAGGACTGCAGCAGACTCAGTTGATTTCTGGTTAACGAAGATGTCTTTCGTAAATCCCTTTCTAAGCGCACTTTCTGATGGATAGTCTCCTCTAAACTCTTGATGAGTTCTTCTAGCTGGTGAGTGAAATGGAGTAGACAAGTTAGAAATGTTGTCTGACTTACTATGAAATTAAGTGAAGAGTTGATGGTTTGCTGGAACGCTAAATAATGGATGAAATATCTTTTGGTAATATAAATGATTTAGTGGTATGCAATCATCAAATGACAAAAAATATCGTACACCTTTTATACGCTGAGTAAGAAAAAATACTGAAGTGCAGCAATAGATGTTTGTTTTATGCGTCATGTGATGTCAAAATCAAGGCGTGTATGTTAGTCATCGCAATGCTTTTATTTATTCACATTATCTTGATAAGTTGTGAAAAATATGTATTTCAGTTTATTGCGCTGCCTTACAGACAACAACGCAAGAGAGAAGACAAGTAAAAATGAGTCACCGCAGAAAAAATCCTAAAACAGTAAAACTTCGACATCTCCTAGATGAAAAACTGCTTTTGGTTTTCAACGTGATACTGAGAGTCGATATGATTTACTTAATGATCCAGTTAATGAAAATCTGAAAACAAAAATGTTCTGATATCCTTACGGGAGCGAATCTCAGAAAAAAACAAAAAACGAGTTTTATACATTTTTTTTCCAAAGAAAAAAGATTTATGTGGGGCAACAGGAGAAAAAGAATGTTTAGAACGACAACAATAAGAACGAAAAAACGAAGATTTTTTAAAACAGCAACAGTAAAATGATAAGCCAAGAAAAAGAATACGGGAAACCCTCAGAGAAAACAAACATTAGAATATACGATGTAGATAAAGAAAAATTTGAATGACGTACAATTAATGTATTATTTGTCACTATACTTGTTATAGCTATCATCAGATAAAGGAAAAAAAGCACACAGCGCAAAAAAAGCAAAAGGAACAGATCTGTCAAAAACAGTATTATATAAATTACATACTAATTTAAAAGAAAAAAAAAGAAGAATCAGTACTGGAATATTTTAATTTATGTACACATAGATTTAACTTAATTCATTTGAATAAAAACGAGATGGAAACGATAATTGCATATTATTTTGATTATTTTAAATAATAAAATTTTAAATGTTTCATTTATTGTTTGTTTAGATAAACCTTCAACTTTAAACAATTCACTTATAACTTTTCTTTCACAGATATGACATTAACAACAAAAAATGATGCTAAATCACTACCAATTGCAGCACAAGCATAAATTGTTTTACGACGATCTTCATCTGAATCGTTACAGAAAAACGGCTCAATTTTTCATTTTCAAAAACAACATTCTGTTTTTGATGAAAATACGTTAAGGTTAAGTCTACTTTAACGACTAAATCCGAAGATGCTTATGATCCGCAGGGTTCCCAAAATGAAATCGAAAAAATTATTCGAATTTTACGCGCTGGAACGGTTATTTTAAATTTAGGACCTTCCCATATTTTTTAATTTTCTTATTGAAAACATTAGTTCGGAAGCTTAAAACGGACATATTCTTGATCAGCTCGAGGTACTCTGTTCAACCATGTATAAATAAGCCAGAAATAATGCTTAAACTTCGAATTACTGGTGCATTATGGCTGACTATCTATCAGACAATATCATACAGTCAGACTTAGACCTCAGTGTAGATTAAGAGAGTAGAGCCATCTGATCTAGTCACAGTTAATATTTTCCGTTATCTAAACTTCGTGTGTTTCAACCTTCTAACAAATTCCTTTCTTCATCTTTTAGATATGAATCTTCGAGCAAAGAAAAATATTGATTATGTTCGACTAATAGCAGAGGAATAGTTCTTCAACAACAACAATCTCAACTCATCAAAAAGCTATAAAAACCAAACAAGTGGCAACTCGATCGAATGACCAATGGAGAAAAAACTAAAACATCATCGTGAGCAATATATGTTCAACAACATCAAATCAACAGTTCAATTAATGGTAGCAAAAAAATTACTCGCTGGTGGTATTGATCTAAATAACCTGTTATAGAACAAGTTAGAGAACAGATATACATGAACGAATATCTATTTTTGTGTGGCTTTTGTTCTATAACTGTTCATCATAAACTTCAAAGAAATCCAAGTAAAATCAGTAGATATTCCATGGTTCGGGAGCTATAGGCATTTTTAGAAGGATCTGTTCAACGGCTGAACTTTACGTTTGCCTTTCAGAACACATGGAGCAGGGGTTACCAACCACGATGAAGCTTATGGCAATGTTTGTTTTTCGAAAAGGTTTTCGAAAACTAGCGAAAACCTTTACTAGACGCAATAATCAGTTTTCACCATTTTCACGGATAATTAAAAAATTCATAACTGGGTCAAAATTGTTCCAAACTGCTTCAAAATATCAGCTTAAATTCAACAGGAAGTACTCTGCTTTTTAAAGGTTTTCGGGACAGCTTTGAGTATAAGGGAGTGATTCGTACTGATTTCTGCTACAAAAAATACGGTTAAGCACATAAGATGGAGTATATGTTAATATTTTGAAGCAGTTTGGAACAATTCTGACCCACTTATGAATTTTTTAATTTTCAGTGAAAATGGTGGGAAAAAGATTATCCCGTCTAGTAAAAATATGGGACTCGTGTAGTTTTACAGGGGCAATCTAGAAGCTCGAATCAACCAATTCAAAATACTCTTTTGTTCTTGAAATGAGTAGTTTTAAGATTTTGTTCGACGAGGTACACCATGGCAAACCTTATCGAAAGACTAATTCCTCCACAGATTTCTTTTCCAGTAGCTTGTCTACTAAATACTATAAACCACACGATTCTAGCTCTTCGCATGAAAAAGTTATTCAAAAAATACTTTTTTTCATTCTATTTTGAAATGGATAGTAGTTGAATTTAGCTAGTTCAACGGTACATTTCTGTTTACTAATTAAACGGGTTGAAGTCCTCCACAGCTGTTAGAATGAGGATTGCGTTTCAAGATTAAATGATGCAAAGATAGATTACGCTCTAAACCATATGTCTATGCTAAAACACTTTTTTTTCTAGATTCGAGGACGGTATTCAGCTTCGCCAACCTTCGAAGCTGATTTGGATCTTAAAAAATATCTTGTTGTTGATGATCATCATCGAATCGCAAACAATTTACTCTTCTGTACTCATGGTTCGAAAACTTTAGTTGTCACACCAAAAGAACGTCAATAATTCACGTTAGACAATCGTGGCTATTTGTTGATTAGATTTGCTGAAAATAGCATTATTGAAAAACGAAGATATCGTTAAAAGAACTAGAAAAAGAGTTTATCTTTCTTCTTTGTCTTTCTTACTTGCAAATAGAATAAACGTATTGGTAACTCTCTATTAATGTTTTCGTCTTTTTTCCATTTTCTGACACTTGAAATTTCATAAACATTTTTGTTTGTAATAGGTAGAATTTTCATTAAGAAAAGTATAACTGGAAGCAGCAGTTTTTAAACATTGGAAATTAAAAATGATTAAAACTGCTGCTTTAGTTATACTTTTCTTACTGAAATTTCATCCACATTCAAGAAAAGTCTGCCTTTAGCAAACAACAAGGGAAAGAAAACAGTCACTTGGTGAACTTCATATACAGTTCAATACATTTGCTGACAGGTGCTATATTTTTTTTAGCTTGAACATGTGGAAACCAAACTCAGCAGACCACGCTCAATTCTTTTCTCAGAGACTTTCTCCTATTTCACATGTGTAAAGCATTTTTCACAGTTGCCTATTTATCGCTCTAGATGGGAATTTTATTTATTAATTCTTCTGCAATGATCCTAGTGTTAGTAATAATTACCATTCCATACTCAACCAACGTTACGAAATTTGAAGGCTTTATTAATAAATGGAAAAATATTGTTGCCAGTTGTTGCTCTTTTTCTAATTTTTTGTGTTTTAAATCTAAGTCAACGTAAACAATTAGTTCAACTAAATGAATATTTAATTGGTAAATTCAATGTCGATGAAAAGTTTATTATATTTTTGGACTGAGATAAATGCAAACCGAAAAACGAGCAATCATTTTGAAACACCCAGTATTAGTTTTGTTAGCATTTGGTTTCCAAATGTATATTTTCTTAGGCTTTTTATAGCAGTAACTGAACTTGTTTCAAGCTTTGATATTCAGCGCATTGTTGATTATTTGTGATCTCAGATATACTATATTAGATTCTGTCGTTTTCCGGGATAATTACTGTTATTTTTTATTTACTTTATCGTGTAAAAATTGTCAAAAGACTATCGTTTTGATGCATAGAGACATTATTTACGGAGAAAATGCCTCAATACTTTTTTTTTAATCAAAATTTCTCCGTGTTCAAAGTCTTCATGCTCCTCTTTCAAAGAAAACCTATACCACTTTTGATACTGTTATGACACCTAGACCTGTGGGCCGCGCCGCTGGATAACTAAGGCTTCCGGCGCCGCCACCGCCGCCGAAGGCGTCAAAATTTTTTGGATCAAGTCGCCGCCGCCGCCGCCGATGGATAAGTTAGATGTTTGCGCAGCCGCCGAAGGCGTCCAAGTTTTGTGGAGGTTCTTGCCGTAAAAGCTTGCTTTAGCCTTCGCCGATAGAAAAAGTTTTGCGTGAAAAAATCATGAGAAACAGGCAAAATCACTAGTTCAGTATGTCTCTGTCATCTATATCTGCATAGGCATTACCGATATAAGATAAGAATATTTATTAGCCATAATTTCAATGGTCTCATACACAACAACGCTTTATAGAGATTTTAACTACCAATAGATATTCATTATTGATCAGTAATTCTTCTAAGTTATAGAATTGTTTCGAGGCACTCTCAATAAAATAAAAGTTTGATGAACTTGACAATGGATCTTGGTTTAAACTAAAGCTTTTTGTACTCAAATTTGGTTGTGGTTGACCCCTAAGCTGACGATGAAAATCTTTAAATAATCTTTCAGTCGCCGCCGCCGATTGAACATTTTCTTTTAGCCACCGCTGCCGACAGCGGAAAATCTTTGAATGAGGTTCCGCCGCCGCTGGTCGAAAAACTTCTGTTACACACCGCCGCCGATTTTCCGACCGGCGCACAGGTCTAATCACACCTTTTTAAAAACGTTTCTTGTAGCTGATAAAAACTGGATCGAACTGTGCGACTACCGTCACCTGCACAAGAACGGACAACTCAAGTTAGCGAAAACAATTCTTGCTTGATAAAAGAAAGAAATACAAAAGTTTGATAGTTAACGACCATTTCTTAGAAGAAGAGTATGGCTACTTTATACTGTGTATAGAGATGTAGGCCGGTCCGCGCACTTTAAAACGTATAACTAATTTAGCTTGCCGCCGCCGATCAAATTTTTCCCTTATCACACTGTTCAGTTTGAGGTCGGTTAATATCTCTACTTGTGTATTGTTTGTTTTATAGTTTTGTAAAAACATAGCTGGAACGTTTGGGTAAGTCATTAATTGAAATACCATTAGGTAGGTGAGATGTAGCTACAACTTTCATCAGATCTTCTTTAGAACGAACAAGCCCAAAAATTATGTACAAAATTTCGGGAATCACTAACAATCCTGTTGAGAGTGTCAATGCGGTCGTCAAATAGTGGATGACCTGGAAGGAATTAATAAGCGATAAGTTGGTTCTGTTCATGTATCGGTTGATGGGCTATTATTGCAATAAGTTAAAACGTGGTTTTTGGGATCTTGGTAGTAAAAACCGGAAGCTACGGCTTTGCTCAGCAGTTGCTTAATAGAACTCATTGACGAAAAGTTAGCGCGACGTTCAGGACATCCCAAGTAAAAAATTTTGACTGTAGATCTTGATAAAAACTTGAAAGATTTCTGAAGTTTCTGTTCAGTTCTTTCAGGATCTTATGCAGATTTATCGATATCGGACAAGATATTGAGATCATCTTACAGTTCAAGATTGTCGACAAGTTTTGTTACAGAATATGTCTTGAAAAAACTTGATGAGGATTTGTAACTAATTCTGACGCAGCAATTAATTAGTTATTAATTAATTAGCAGAATTTTGACAGTTTTTGGATATCTGTATAAATATAGAATAGTTTTTTGGATTGTTTAGGTATTATTTTCATTTATTTTTATTTTTATCTACTGTATTCTATTGCGCTCGCTCTGCAGTGCTGCACTGTACCCGCAGTACTGCAAAATTCACAGCTCTTACGGTACGTTCAGACAATACCGAAGCTGTTCAGTTGAACGGTATGTCCATAATATACTTGAAGATTTCTCAATATGTTACAGTGCGGATGTTGTTATATATATATAGGCACTACAAAACAAAAACGGTGATAGAGACAACAACAAGATCTTGATACAGAATGGGCTAGGAACCGTAGTAAATCTTGATCAAGATCTTGATCAGATTTTCTTGGTGTGTCTAAACTTGATATTCTTGAAAATTCTGTATTAAGATCTTGATCAAGAAATTTCAAGAAACAGAATCTTTAAAGAACTTGTGCCGATTTTCACTTTCTGCAAGACAACCACAGAATGTTCAGCAACCTTTTCTGATACACCCGTAATAAGATCAACAAAATATAATGTACACATTTAACTTACTGCCAGTAGCTAAGCACACACTTCACTCCACTCTTCTCGACTTTTACCCCATATTTGGACCCGCACCTCAATTTTCCGTACGAAGTTTTAAAATGGAACTGTCCGGACAGTGTCTTCCGACCGTGCAAAATGCGGGGAGAGTAGAATGTCGAAAAACAAAATGTCGACAATTGAAAAAAATAACAAAATTAAACTGTGATCAAATTATATTTATTATTGACCAAGATAAAATCTAACACACGCCAGAACTCTGAGTCTGGCTGGTCTTCTGGGTCTCCGGACAGCACCCTCAAGGTAGCCGAAAGGCGGGATATTCATCCTTCCTTCCATTTTATTGGGCTGCAGAAGTGGTATATAAACAAAATGATATTATAGAGGTGGACGAATAACTATTCGATCCACTTTATTCACTGTTGGAATTTTTCAATCCATAGCGTGTCGTTTGATCATGGTCAATCAGATCAAGCATTCAGCATGGGGATCCGGCACAGCCCGCTCTGTACTGTCATCCAACTCGTTATATCTTCGAAACTACTATGGCATTCATTCCATTTGATTCTTATTGCCATGTTCTTCATTATCGGCTGTGCGTATGCCCGTCTAAGAGAACCAAGGGGCATTGAATTCCCTGGATACACGAGCGACTAATAAACTCTATACACAGTATTCACTCTTCGTCACAGTTTTCGTTCTCTTTATGATTTTTTCACTTGAATAAATATTTTTGAAAAGAAAGCATAACCTCAGACCGTACGATTCCCGAATCATTGTAGTCTAGCATTCCACCAAAAGATGGACGAAAAGATGGATACTTCAGCAAAAACTTTTAAGATGCAATGCAGCACGACATTCTCTTTCTCTTTCTCATGCGCTGTTCTCTTTTTCTTGGCTCATTCTTACTGATGCACGCAGTCTGCGTAAAATTGTGCTGATTAAAAGTGTATTAATCCCTGTGCAAGAATGTTGTAGTTTGAGCCCTATAGGAAATTAAGACGGGATACAAACTTTTTAACAATTAAATTCAAGTACATTAATATTGAAATAATCTTTACTTATTTAATCCTTTGTTGGCGGGCGTGGTATATATACCACCTCGAGTATTTTCTCAAAGTTGAGGAATGGTATATATTTAAAATCAATCAGAAGTGAATGGAAACAGCCTGCAGATTACTTTTCTGTATTGATAAATTAATCCTGTCAGCATTTCGAAGTATTAGAAAAAGCCGAATATAGTGCATTTAGTAATTTCAACAGTGTAT
>CAJNOQ010008657.1:0-10982 GCA_905250885.1 Didymodactylos carnosus | reverse complement strand
CGTTTGATCCAGTTATAACAATAAAAGGATTCACAATGCGTGATACTTTAGTAGTTTTGCTCTTAGGCAACGGAAAATGGGATTAATTCGTATAATGGTCGTTTAAAACTTCGCTGTTTTCCCAAATTTACCGTGCGTTCAGTTAAGAATAGGACCAATTGACAGTTATTACAATACGCAGCCTGTGTACCGGCTGAATGAACGATAAATTTGGAAAAAACAGCGAAGTTTTAATCGAACATTATACGAAGTAATTCCATTTTCCGTTGCCTAAGAGCAAAATTACTGAACTAAAGAGAAGCATAACATAAAAGTACGCATTGTGAATCCTTTTGTTGTTATAACTGGATCAAACGCCAATAGCGAATGAGCCGCGATCGCGACGCGGTAGTCGAGAGAGAATATTCTCTACTGCCTTCAGTAAAAAGCCATGCTTTTTTGATCAAAAAAGATACGAGTCGCTTCGCGACATCGTGAGTACCAGAGATGGGCGAGTCACCATTTTTTCGCGTCTGAGTAGAGTTCGAGTCAGTAGCCTTCGAGTCGAAGTCCGAGTCGCATCAAAAAGAGACTCGAGTCACTTCGAGTCATAAAACTTCCTTCTGATTCATTTTTCCAAGAACAGGTCTTCAATCCTCTCATGTGCCACAATGTTCTACTTAGAATATTCTCAAATCTCTCCCTCTTCTGGTATATAACAAACATAATAAACATCATCATAGCAATCCCAATTTGTACATGACCGACTCGAAAGTGACTCGAGTCAGTTTATCAAGTTTATTAAGTCTTTCATCTCGAGTCCGAGTCATAGAAAAATGTGACTCGGACTCGCCCGTCTCTGACGAGAACAAAGTGTCGCGCCCACTAAAAAGAGAAAATGAAGGAGTTGCGACGCGACAGCGCGAGTCGTGTCGCGAATGTGCGATCGGGAAACTGGCGAGAAATTTCGCGAGTCTATAAGCGATCGCGTTACGCGTTCGCGCCGCGACTTTATCGCGATAGTCGACATGGGTAGACAATTACTCAGTGCATATCTAGTTGGAGAGGTTTGTCCCAAAAGTGATTCATTTAATCCGGGCCGATAAGTACGATATATGGAAGAAGGGCAAAACTGTGATAATTAGCTGAACTTTAAAGTTTATTTTATGCCCAAGAAAACATCTCATAACAAAGGAAAGCACAAAAAAAACCAAAGGCTTCTAAATAGAGCGCCAGCACACAGAAAAGAGAAGAACCGCGAGAAAAAAGGTATAGAAGAAAAATCAATAACAAAAAAAGAAGTAAAAAAACAACAAAACAACAACAACAACACGCTTATATGGATAGGTGAGCGCGCAATACTCGTTTGACAAGATACAACAGTACTTGGCAGGGAATTCCACTCAACAACGGTACGGTAGAAAAAAGAAGAAGCTGTATGTGCTTTCGATACTGTCGGTGTCGCAATCTGCATACTGTTCTGACGGTTACTATTCAAATGGTCTGATCTTTTGACTGCTGATTGTTTTATAAAAGGTGGATCGAAAATGGAGAGAAGCGAGAGAAAATTTTACTAATATGTTATGTACAAAACAAAAATCGAGAAATAGTTTCATATTTATTGCTATCTCTATGTTCCCAATAGAATACTAGTTTTCATCCTTCATTTTTGTCTTTTTAGATGGCGAAAAAGCGCAGAATAATCTTTTCTATCCTCTGCTATTCTGCATATACTTTCTGTTCATCAGAGTGAAATGCATGTGAATAGTGACCAGCCGGTGAATAAACGATCAGTTTTCCATTCATTACAGCAGAAGTAAGTGCAAGGGCACAGTAGATAGAAGCGAATGTACTGCTGATGGCAAGTACATAGATAAACATTTGATGGCAATATGCATTTAGTGAGCATAAATTAGTAATGAAAAACCTTTCCGTCGTATGTTTTCGGGGCTCTTTACCTTCACGTAGCGATAACATGATAATTATTTTTTTCATGTTGAAGCAACTTTATGTTTCTGCATTAAGAATTAGTGATGAGAATAACTTTTCGGAGATAACCTTCTATATACCATTATTTATTTAAAGAAGATTGTACTATAGAAAATACTTTTTCTCCTTGGTAACTAAACGTGATGTTGCCAATCATACGTGCACACAAAAAAACGAAAATGCAGATGATATTCATGAAAGAAAGAAAGCGAGGAGCAGAAGCATGAAAACATTATTATAATAAATTGTAATGATTATTTTCTACATACGAACCAAATCACTAAGCAAAGATGGATATGATAAGGATGAGAAAGATACTATAATGAGTTATGAAGCAAAGTGTTTTGTGTTCTCAATGTATTGATGTACTCCTTTAAAATCTGTTCTATGCTGGGGTAAGTATTTGTGCCTGTAACTGGGTAATTGGCTAGCATTTGCAATCTTCCGTGCACAAAGCGTGTACAATGTAAGAAGTAGTGTTCAGCTGTTTCGGGAGAGATGGAGGTCTGACATAAAGGACTGGGTACAAAATGTCGCTTGTATTGGTGCACAGAAAGAAAACTAAGTCCTAAACGCATCCTTCTTATGTGAGTAATATTTCCTCTATATCCGACAGAGAACCGTTTCGGTAGAGGTGAGGCGATGGAAAATTAACATTTTGCTTTAACTTTCTGGAAAACTCATCACTGTCTGTTCGAGAACGGAGGTTGTGATCTAGGCTTTTTCAGTCTTGAATGGGGCTGACTAAAACCGATTTCTCGACATGGTTTAAAGTGTCGCATCTTCCGAGTGTTGATATCCCGTTTTAAAACGATGAGACTTCTGAGGTAAGTAGGAGTCATGTTATACGGTAACGTTCTAATTCCTCCCGTAGAAGAACACATTCGAGCAACAGAAGAACACTTCATCAGAGGTCCGTGGAACGAAAAAATTTTGGTCCCGTAAATATTTTTTCAAGTAGCACTGCGGCCTGTCCAGCTAACGGTCACCTTCATTTAAGATGATTCGAAAATTTTTTTTTAACTTTAAGAATTTGTGAAGCACATCGTCTAACGTAGTTTTTGAAGCTGATTTCGAAAATCAACTTAAAATTTTCAAGAAATTAAATTTTGACCTCAAAAAATGCAATCCAAACTTTATTTTTAATTTCCTAACCTAGATATTTTCGCGAAAAAAATTAAGAGATATGGTACTTTGTAGAGAATTAAATTCTCTACAAGATAGTGTATTTATTTTTGAGTTTAGGTGCTTTCCAAGAAAGTTGGTTTTTCTAAAGACCAAGTTTTGAAACGGGTTTTTCTCCAAGTCAAAACGATTTCAGAACGTTTTTCTACAGTGCATCGGAAAGATCAGATCAGATACTGTCTACTGCTATCGGATATATTTTTCTATGACGACTTTTGTAATGGAGTTTAACCTTCTGATTTGAAAGAACCAAAAAAAGCTGTAATTCCGTAATGAAGGTAATTCCGTAACGGATTGTTTTTTCAAATTTTTATATCATCTAGCGATTCTAATCGAAAACCAACGATATTCTGAAAGCTGGTTTCAAGCTACACAACTTTGCTTCAGAACACATCTCAAAAAAGGTTTTCATTGAGCAGAAAAATGTAAAACTTAGACATCACTGAAAAAAGAGTCCATTTTCGGTAATTCCGTAACGGTCGTTATTTTTTTAATAACTCCGTATGGGATGATCCAAACTTAACGAAATTTTCGGACGTGATAAAACTCGGTACTGTCTACCTCTGATAAAAGCGTCATTGTATTTGGATCATTCTCAGAAAAGTTATGGCACGTGAAAGTTGAAAAAAAGTAATTCCGTAACATTTGGACAAGCCGACTGGTAGTTTGAAAGTCAGCACGTTGTAATGTGGCGCATGGGAGGTATTAATTGAAGACTTTTAGAATTTTGTGTGACTTCTTTCTCACAGAACTAGCGCTTACATACAAACAGACACAGTAACTAAGAAATTTTTATTTATACTACAAAGCGTTTTCTAATGCAACAAGAAGTAAAGCAATTTGCAGCCTATCTCAACGACGACATGATCGTGTATTTTCTATTCAGTATAATATCGTCCTCAAGTTAAATGCAAATTTAGACATGAATAGAACGAGAGTTGAATACCGATTAATTATTTATAAATAGATAAATAATAAAATTATAATATGAATAATGAAAGAATCGTGCTGGAATAATCTCACAACTGTCACAGATTTCAAAAAAATTTAGCAAAAACCAGCAGACTTTGGGAAAAACTCTCAGACTTTTGTAAAAATCTTTTCAGAATTTTCTCAAGTCAAACAAAGTTACGTGAGTAATAGCAGAATTATGCAAAAATAGTCTGACAACTATCACAGACTATGCATCATTTTTCAAAAATAAGCAGAATCATACTAAATGCTATCAGACTTTTGCAAAATCATTTCAGAATTTCGCCAGTCTAAGTAGCACCATGTGAATAATAGCAGAACGATATTTCGGCAAATTTTGTCAAAACCAGCAGAATCACTCAAACATATTCGCACAAATGTGACGGATTTCCTAGACTTTTCTTGAATCCATCAAATTTTATTACACGCTATCAAAATTTTTCTAAATCAAGCAGAATTATGTAAGAACATTTATGAGAATATTTTTGCATAACTCTACTGTTACTCACATAATCCTGTTTTACTTCGCAAAATTCTGCATATATTTTGGAAAATTCTGATGCCATTTAGCAACATTCTATAAATATCACAGATTTTCCAGAATTTTGTCGGAAAGCAGCAGAATGCTGTTAAACTATGTCAGAGTTTTATCATGTCAACAAGAATTCTGTGAATAATCACAACTGTCACAAATTTTGTCAAAAAAAAGCTGTCAGAATTTTGGTAAATGCTGTCAGAGTTTCGCGAAGTCAAGTAGAGTTTTCTTAGTAATAGCAGAACTTTTTGAAGCATATTCTCACAACCGTCGCAGACCTCGCGTAATTTTTGCGAAAACCAACAGAATTTACCTAAACGCTGTCAGAACTTTGCAAAATCTTTTCAAAATTTTGACAAGACAAGTAGAATTTTACAAGAATTCTCTCACAACTGTCATAGATTTTGTCGAATGTTGTCAACACCAGCAGACTATGGCTAAATGCTATTAGAATTCTGGAAGAGTATGCTATTATTCTTCCACTTTTTATAATTTTCAAGGATATTATATTAAGTCATGTTTGTCTGAAATTGGATAGGTATGTATATTTCAAATATTTTTCGATAGTAATAAAAGATATATTTTATATAAAAGGTGTCGGTATGAATGTGTATGCTGTACAGATACATTTTCACCTACATGAAAGAAAAAGAACACGTGGATGTATTAGAATTCTAGCGTGTAAACCTTCGTTTTCTGTATGTCACATATTCATATCCGAATGTGAACATTATTCTTTTCGTTAAAAAATGAAGATGAAAAACAGATATCGTGATCTTGTCAATAAACATGACTCGAATATCTTGAATAAATAAAATGATGTTTGAGTTCGGATAGAACAAGGTTACAAGATAATTGCTCGTCGATTTATATTTATACGTCACTTTTCCATTTCAGTGGTAAATGTGCTTAGGCCGCTGTGTCATCACTAGGATCTTTATTTCTACTTCAACTAATTAATGAATTAGTTATGTGTAATGAATAAACAACTCATTTGCTGATTCGATGTACTTCAGTTGCATTTGATATTTGTACAACAGAGTTGTCTATTCTGACTTACAGGAGACTATCATAGCCCTAAAAATGGTGAAAGATGGCGAAAAAAGTGAATTATGAGGAAATATTCTGTTCCTTTTTCTGTCATCTATAGTTGATAGAAGAATAGATGATTAGTACAGATTCATGGTTCAGTGAGCTAAAGAGAAGATAGAAAGGACGGAAGACAAATGATCAAGCACAAGGTGTAGGTGCTATAGGTTTGAAGGTCGTAGATTGATAATAATTTTTTTTCCTTTAGCTGACACCATTAGGCTGGAACCTCGATATACTACCATGAATTCTTAGCACTTGATGGTTCATTTTCTTAAATCCACTCACACTCATCTTCCCAACCATCAACGCACACATTTCCTTTGCGCTGTCGACAAGATCGTCTTTCTGACTCTTTCGCACAAATAATTTTTGACAAGCACACGCCACTGATCAATCCATTTTCTCTGTCTAATATTGGAAAAACTTCGACATTAGACGCTATGAATTCTAGCTAATAAATAACTCGTGACATTGATCCTTGTTAAAATTCTGCAAACTGTATGACAGCTGTGAGATTGACTTGGCAAAATTCTGAAGAGTGTGATAATAACTAATTCATCATTGATGAATTCCGGCTGCGTGCAGAATAAATGTTCATCAATACACAGTTCTGTTATCGTTAACGAACAATCCAGCGTTTAAAGTAAGTGTGGTTCTCATATGTGAACTAAAATATTTGCTTACACTACATATAAGCACAGCAACCGCCTATATGAAAAAGACACAGTCTCGAATCTCATAAATTTAGGAAGCGTAGGATTTCTATCAGTCCAAGGTTATTTTGACGCAGAGTATCTTCTAAAAGATTTTTGTGTTTATATTCAGTTTTAAGAGCTACGATAATCTTTCGATCAAATACGCTTTTATGAAATATAGCTAGTTGTGATAGGTAAAATTCATTATTATTTCTCCAAGTTTAATCAAACCATTTACTGAACGATTATCTTGGCGGATCTTAAGTCAATTGTGAATCGCCTTCTTTTTCTACTTCAAAATCTCAGATTTTTTATCACATCAATAATCTTTCATTGCTTCGATGTATTAGAATTTTTGTTTTTGTCAGGATAGTTTTCGAATACCTGATTACATTTACGAGGAAAACTAACGAGTAACAAAGTTGTATGGTATTAGTTTCTGTTAATTGACACTTTAGATTTTATCTATTTAGCGCAAATCATCACTACAGTAGCACTCATCTAGTTTAAGCAAATATTTTAGTTCGCATATGTGAACCACACTCTAAAATCTGGACTGTTCGTCAAGGAGAAAGAGGAAGAGAGACCTCTCATTACCGTAGCTGTGTGGCATTCATTTTATTTCGTTTTATTCATAGAGACAAAAGAATGTATATGTGTTTATAACGAACACTACAGACGGTTGTCTACAGGTAAAGAAAATAAAATACTGCCTTGGAAAAATAAATTCGTTCAGTGAGATATGCTAGTGATCATAGATATTAATATATTAGCATAAGTGTAGATTTATTTAATATCTATCAAAAGACGCATTAGACATTATTTAAAATGTTTGAGTAGCAGCGATAATACATCAGTTATGGTTCTAAGATATTTTATTGTTACCTGTGTAAAGAGTCGACTGTGCTTCACGATGCATAGGATTGCACATTACATATTACAGATACAAATATCTTTTTCCGAATAAAATGGAACGAGAAACATGCGCACTTTGTTCGATGACCACTAATGATTAATTCATGGTCCACCACAAATCCTTTGAAAAATGACATTTTGAGAACGGGATTGCTCTTTTTGTCAAGTACAGATCGTGCCGACGAGAGGAGGGTTAAATTTTTAGATAATTTGGCTCTCTGGTTGACCATGAAATGGTTGATTCTTTGTTGTCACAATAAAGACTGTGTTTGTTAGACCTACAAACCTGAGTGATAGTTCTGAGCATGAACGTTTTTGAGTGAAAAAGTTAAACACGGTTTCCGCTATCTGCGGCGGTCATGCAATATTTTCAAACATTGTTAATGAAAACTTTTGGTAAACGTCATGTTCAAAAATATGGGCACCTATCAGAAAACTAAAAGAAATCTAGTTATATTAAACTCGTGCACAGTGTGCACTTTTGCTCAGAACCGTGCCGAAAAACTTCTCTCCGAGTTTGAGTTAGTAATGCGATTATGATATTCTCATATAATACGTGATGAACGTAATGTATACAAATGGAATCCATGATTAAAATAAGAAAACTTCCTCACAGTCCGGCACTTAAAAACGGCACTATTATCACTGGTGCAGTTTTCTGAAACATTTACTTACCGACGTTATTGTTATTAATCAAAGTTACATATGGTAGTAGTAGATATGTTAAACTTTGTTCGGTCAAACGCTATTGTCTACATCATACAACAGAATCAGGTCATGTTTTTAGAAAATCAAGTCCGTCTTTAAAAATGCTCATTATCACAAATCTTAGATGAATTTGTTGAAGCGTTCGCGAGTTGGTATAAGATTCGAAGAAGGGCTGTTATCTCTGTCTTATTGTGCTCGCATTTAATGATACAAACCCAAACCTGATTTAAGCACCTGGTTATGCACATAATGCAATGTATTAATTTCGAAGATAATTGTGATGTCATATCTATGGAAGACTACTGCTGGGTATAGGCGTATTTAACTCACGTTTTTAACGCGGAATTCAAATGATCTATGTCCTTTGTACCACGCATTTGCGCATACTTATTTGACTGACAATTATTCGTGAGGAGAGAGATAATGTTGGACTTGTTTATCAAATTTATTCATTTATCTATCTGCGCTAGATATCATTTATAATTTGTGTAACTGTCTATGTCAATATCCATTGATTCTAAAGGTATTGACATAAAGTAAACAAGATTTATATTAGTCAGGGATTAGGAAAAAAACTTCATTGATGTTATGGTCGAATACACTCAAAAAAGGCATAAATTTCATAGATATTGACGTACAAGAAGGCAGTTAAACAAGGAGAACGCATACATAGTAGTAAATCTTTTCCTGCACTTATTTTGGTAGGACAGGTAAGTTAGAGAATGATGCATTATTTATTGTATTCGCAGAGAAATCTCAAGTTCACATTGCATTCAATTTTACTAGCGACAGTAAATGTATACTCCACAAGTACCCATCGCTGCAGTTCCAGCGCAAAGGAGCAGGTAAAAGGTCAAAACACCTTGTCTGATTATAACTGTTTCTGTTTACACAGAACTTTTATAAATGACATGTGAAGGATCAGACAATTGAGTTAGCATGACCTATAACGTTCTTTTTTTCTTGTTTAAGAAATGGCTTATGGCCTTTGCTTGCTATTTGCTGCTTGGCCTTAGTAGGTTTTCTGGTAGCAGCTACAATAGTTCTCGCTCTCATTCCAGTTTATTTACCAAGAAAAGGTGCAAATACCGATTTACAATCACAGCGTAAGCCTGGAGTAATCTGAAATAAATACTCATTTCTATGTTCAACTTTATGTTAAGAATCAGGACCAGTTGTTATTGTATACAGTACACCAGCTACTGCTAATAGCGTATTCACTGGAACGTTTCCATCGTCAAACAATGCCGCTGTTGCGAGACAAGTAAAATACTACTATCTTAAAAGTTGTTTTCTCATTCGTTGTCTCAATGATGTTTTCTAATAGTTCTAGAATAATCTTACTTACAATATTTTTTGGCTGTCTTTTAGTTAGAAAAACAATTAGGATTAGCTAATGGTACACTTACGATTGACAGTATCTCTAGTGTCGGCACTTCAAGTCGACGAAAGCGTTTGTAAGTAAATGTTTGTTATAGAGAGTGTATCCATACCTTATTTCCTTTTTTGTTTCAGTTTGCTTTCCAAAAGACAAAATCATTTTTCAAATCGATTGCGCATGGGTTGCCATCAAAATTACGATCGAGGATGTACAGCTAGTTGTCGCAACAAACAGCAACAACATTTTGAACAAGTAGTAACAACTATAATTCAAATATCAATTGTATTGGTACTGCCTAATGGTCTAATAATAACATTTGAATTAACATTTATTTCAGTGCAATTTTCAGGTAAAATCAACCATTATTTCAGTCCACTAATTTCATTCACCATTGGTGTATTTTTTGTTAGGAGGTATTAGTATTGGTCCCTTCGGAGGAGCGCCGGGTACTGATGTACCGGTAATTGGATCAAGTGAAGGTGCAGGGGGTACGTAAATTTTATAACAGATGCCATCAAACTTTTGTACAGCTAGCTTAAAAACTATTATCCGCAGTAAGATCTAAAGAGTAATAAAAAGAGCCTGTAAGAGAGACTTGCTATCTTTGAGCGTTCATCCATTAAAAAATATTTTATTTGACAACCGATAATGTCAAAGTCAAAGCTCATGTAATCAATTTGATAGAGTTAAAGCTGCTCAAAACACTATTTCGCCTGTGCTGTAACGTGATCAGTCACAGTGTATATAACGTTGAACCTTTGTGTTCTATTAAGCCGTTTAATTCTTCAAAAACATTCTGCATTCACACCTTACTTTTAGGTGCTACAAATGCGCCAATCGGATCAGTTCAAACCAATGTTCAACCTGCTACTACTGCACTATCTAACACGGCAATAGCTTCAAATCCTGCCCAAACAAGTGAGATACTTTGCTGCTTGTTGATCTATGTCATCGTCAGTAAAAACGAAATGCCTTGAATGTATATTGAATAAGGTTTACTGGGAAAGTGGTACTAATGAAGGAACCTCTCGCCGTGTTTAATCGCTTTTGAGCCGATATTTTCCCCGCAGGTAGAGGATCTCTAGACTAGAATAACCTTAAGTTGGTTTGTATGTCTGAATCTCTGGAGTCGAGTTACGAATTATGAAAACTTTTTGCCAAAAAAACTAGAGATCTTGAAATTCATTTTAAAAATTTTTCAACCACACCGGTCGACAGACCGTTCAGTTCCGCAAAACACAAGACGTCAACCAACTTTTCATCACCTTTAATGACTGCGTTATAAGCTTTCTAAAATTATTGATATAAATTCTTTGAGGTGTTTGGACTCAATGCTAGATTTTTCAACCCCTTCGTGTTTTCTTTATTATTTTTCAATGCAACCATCAATTTGGTGAACTTCAATTAAATGAACGCTCAGTTCACATACCCACATCATTTTGTTCAAAATTTTCTTTCATATGTTGAATTCGCGGAAAACTTCCATCTTTGAGATCTGTGTGACAAAAATGTCGATCCTCCAAAAGCAGAG
>CAJNOQ010008656.1:0-10986 GCA_905250885.1 Didymodactylos carnosus | reverse complement strand
GAACGACTTAAAAATGATCTGAAAACTACCAGTTTCAGATGGTGTACTTTCTCGGACAAAATATTCAGCAGTGCCATGGAAAGGATTCTACCATGGAAAAGATGCCAGATAAAATTTTCGTCGGAAGACTTCTAAAAAACCTTTTGGAAAACCCAAGTATTTTACGTTGGTTTTAAAAAGTTCTATTCGACTCCAAGATATGTTGTAGTTGATAACTTATGTTTGCATATATTACTGAGGGTCCAAACCCCAAACATCGTCGGCTACGAAGATACCCATGTGGTCCCAGCAAAATGACTATAGCTTCCAAACGAAAAAGATAGAGGGCTCGGACTTGTGTAGTTTTGTAGAGCAGATGTTGCTTCATTTAAATGTAAATTTAGGACGAAAGTTTTATCTGGGATCCTTTCCATGGCACTGCTGAATATTTTGTCCGAGAAAGTACACCATCTGAAACTGGTAGTTTTCAGATCATTTTTAAGTCGTTCGATAGCCCCATGAATTTACTTCAAAATGATGAAAATCAGAACTCTCTAGCCCATTTCGATCAAACGTTATTCAGAAAACATCCGAGTGCACTACTTTTTTACTCCGGTACTAGTGACTGGTGGAAGTTCAAAGGAAAAAAAGTTGTTTAAATACAAAACTGTGTAAATAATAAAAACAAAAGTTATTATAATTCCGTCGATTGTGACCATAGTCTAGTAGATGAAAAACAAAATGAGAAAATAAATTCGATCACATATTGAAAGACAGTATAAGATTTCCTACGACCGAATATATGATGTTAAGAAAAAAAGTTAGTTATCGTATCCCACTGATTCTATCTAAAAAATGAAAAAAAATCAAATAGTGATTTAAAAAGTCTATTCTAATAAGTATCACAATGTTTGGTGCGGAAACATGTATCCATGAAAAAAGGTCGCGTCACGCTAAGAAGGAAGAGGACGAAAGAGAATGTGTTTTATTGATATTCATCAATTGTATAAATAATATAGGTTGCATCCAAGTTCAAATCCATTGGAAGGTAAATAGTGGACGATACAAAATATATATAGGCAGCAATTGTTACCACCTTCTAAAATTTTGTTTATCTAAAAATACAATGACAATAACAATGGGCAATTATTCTTATATCTTCAATAGAAAAGAGTACGTATGATAACTAAATAGTGCTTATATTGGTAAGTAAAAGTCAAGACTTGCTGATCATTGACATTGGTTAGTTTTCTCTTCCAAGGTATCACGATTAGATATTTCTTAGTGATGAAGATAATGATAACGGAGAACATCTAAAATCAGCCTATATCGATCATTACAGAATCATAAAACTATAAATAGTAAAGATATAAGTGATCTTGATGCAACGATGTCTCATATACAACACACTTTCGCCAACAGATTAGATCTTTTATTTAATTACAATCCATATACTCTAGCATACAAACAGTTTTATGTAGGGACAAAAAAATCCTAACCTCTCATTAGTTAAATAAGACCTTGAAAAAAAACTAGCCAAAACTATTTCTTCTATTTGATTTACCACAAGACACACGAGATTAGATTAATTATCACCGAGTTTAGTCGAATGTGAAAAGAAAACCTTGACACCAACAAAAATACAGTTAATAAATATCTGAGTAATCTGCATAGTCATCTGGGAGATAAAAAAAAATTCTGATAAACATATCAGAAAAATTGTGAGTTTGACTCTGTATAACCATTTTTGTTTAACGGTGTAAAACAAAAAGAACTAGGATAATGAAACAAAACAAAAAAGTTATAAAAATAAAATCTACTTTTTTTCTATCACTTCATCATAGAAACAAGAATAAATAATAACAAAAAAAGTAGATAAAACAGATAATATCTTCACTGTCAAAATTTTGTCACTTTATACTAAACAAAAAGTGAAAAAAAGAACAGTTGACATTAAACAAAAACTCAGTAAAGAGATGTGATACTTTACTTTTCCTCGTGTAAAAATAAATTTGCTGTTACATGTCAGAAACAAGGAATCATTAAATATGAATAATAAGCTAAGTTACATAAAAAGACAAAAAAAAATCTAAATCACAAAGTTATTTGGAAAATAAAGAATCAACAAAACAAAGAAAAATCTAAACTTTACTTGTTAAAATAACTGTAACATGTAAATGTAAACTATCAATTAGAAAAACATTTTCATGCATTATATCACAATAAACGTCCACGACATTGACTTGAGCGACATTTGCATTCAATAACTAATCCAGGAATTGCATTTATCTCATAATTGTAATCCCAGCAAAGTTCTACAAAAGAAAAAATGAAAGAGAAATTTAACAGTTTACTATAAGATAAATACCTTCACCAGATTTAATGTTATCTTTGGCAAATAAAGCAATCCATGGAAAACGAATATCATGTGTTTCAATAAAAACATTTTGAACCATTATATTGGGTGAACAGCTATGATTATAAAATCTAAATGAGAAAAGATACATAAAATAAAGGTAAAATAAAATTAATCTTGAACATCAAACCTCGAGACACAACCATAATGTTTTGCATCAATCGTATAACCATCGTTATCATCATCACTGTCATCAACAATTACAGTAGCTTTCTCTGTTGTTAGTGGACCTCGTCGTTTATAAGACGTTTGTTGATTTTCTAAAAAAATTAAATTTCGCATTTCAAGAGAACATGAACGCTGTTACATGAGGCATTTCTTAATCAGAATAAAAATTAAAAATTAAACTTTTTTCTCTTTTATCTTTGCGTATTTGATCAACAACGATTTTTTTCAATTGAAATGTGTTAATTATACCTTGTTTATCTCTTTCTATTTGACTCTTATTGTTAACATCGGATTCATCATCGTTAACACTCTCATTTTGTTCATTAGCAGTCATTTTTTTATTAACATATTGTTTAAAAAAATCAAGATCAGCTTGATATCTAAAATCACGATTATTTGCTTCTTTATTAGTACAGAGTTCACCGCTGTAATAAGTAATAAATGTTCCTCGAGGTATATCATATAATGTTCGAATTCCCCATCCTTTATCCACTGAATTAAACAGTTGTAATTGTAAAAATAATTCATTTTGTACTAGACGATTTGTACATTGTTGTTGATGACATTTACATTGCTTATTGCATTCATAAATACCAGATGAGACAACCTGATTTAATCGTTGATTTACGTAACCAAGATGATTTATTATCCATTTATTTGAATATCCAAGTTTTTTCCATGTCTCAAAACTATGATCTTTATATAATTTTGCTTTTTCCAATGTTTTTAAATGGCACGCACATTTTGACCGATCCGAACAATTATCAACACAACCACAACATGTCATATCATCATTATTAAATACAACTGGTTTATTTTTATCGTTCATACGACGATATTTACCATATTCAAATGGTATTGGTAATGACTGATCAAGATCATTATAAACGCTTATTTTTATTTGTTCAACACTATCGGATAAATCTTTTTTAAGAATAAATGATTTATTATATTGAAAATATTGATTTAATGTCGTTAATTTATCATCGAAAAAATATTTGATAGATAATTTTGATTTTGTTTGATATAAATAATGTTCAACTTCACTTAGTTGAAAAAATGATAAACCACATGGTGAACGAAATATAAAATTTTTTTTCAAATTTTTTCGTACATATTTTTTTTCTCGTGATTTTTGATCATTGGGTATGATTATTTCAAAAAATTTCCATCCATATTGTATTGGTAAACTAAATGGATTTATATCTGATGAATCCAATTGTTTTTCAGCATTGATCACACATAAATTAGAACAAATATGTCTTGAAAACAATGGCAACGATGCCGTTATTATTGTTGATCGTGTAGTAATCAACGTATCTGCCAATGAACAAAAAAGAAAATATCACGTTGGAGAGAAGAATGTGAATATAAGTGTAAGAATGATACCAATAATGCAAATAAAGGATAGATGCTATCAACAATAGAGAGGAGGTCATGGCACCATGGCTTAATACCATTTGATTTCTGGTCTAAGATGAATTTTTTTCGAGTGCTACTTTTTCTTTGATTATCAATTTTGAACAAAGGTTGTTTGAAAACCGGAAAAAAATACGAATTATTAATTCGAACTAAAACAGGATGCGCTTATTTCTGTATGTAATAATGCAAAAAAGGAGAAGGTCAAACATGTATCAGACATGTCCTCTATTAGCTAGAATTAGTATCCAAAGATGAGTATGAACTATGATAAAACAATACTTACGTTTCTCAATACTTTCATATAACTTCCGTTTTCGATCAGTTAAATCAGAAAGATGACAAAGAGTTGCTAATGGACTAGAACTAGTAGAAAATGTTATGGTCGTCACATTTTGACATGGCGGTAAAACTCCTGTCATAGATGATGAATTGAGTTGTTGATGATTTAATAATGAGACGACCGGAATAAGTGAACAATGATTTGCAACAGCAGATGTTGTTGTTTTAATAGAAGATTCTTTAGATACTTCATGTTTGTGATTTGAATAAAATTGTTGATCAATTTGTTCAATTACTATTGCTCCAGAATATATCCATATTTCCAACTGAGATTTTCGTTCAAAAAATTTCACTTTAATCATTGAACAATCTTTTTCTATAATACGCGCATTATGATAATTTCCAGCATGTTTAACACGAATAATCGTATTGATTGGAAAATTAATTGTTGGTATTACTTTTGTAGATGATAATATATAATCAAAATATTGTCTGAAAAATATTCTCGAAGACAAATTAAGATGTGGTAAATGGCATGAAAAATCTCTAGCAAGAGAAAGATGAATTTCACCCATGTTCTCATGATAAGTGGCAGATAAATTATCAAAAATAATAAGATGACGATAGTGATTATAATTCGCTGGACTTTCACCAATAAAACCAAATGACAAGACAATTTTTTGTCGGTTATCTAATGTTCGAATTAATACTCGAGTTTTTACTGGTATAACTGTCTCATCGTCACATGGATCAACAAAAAACAAATATTTTGTTTCAATATGGTAGAGTTTTTCATTATGAATAATCTAAATAGAAATGTTTTTTATGCTTGTTGAAAATCTCTTTAGTAATTTTTCTCATACTGCTACTTTATCACGTGTTTGAACATCGTCGACATCTTCTCCAAGTTTCACTTGCAAAAGAGATTTGGACTCTGAAAGTGAATAAATTCCAGTTTTATTTACATCAAATCGTAGCCACAATGTATCATTCTGCTTCAAATGTTTTAACAGTCCTGTCGTTTGTCGGACTACTACATGGGCATTATGAAATGAGTTTTATCAACTAAAATAAATAGTTTCAACAGTAATTTACTTCTCAATATACGGTAGACTTACTGTTTCCATTCAATGTATCACAACAGTTATTTCGTGCCTTATGAATGTTTTCTTTATTCTAAAAAACATGTGCATAAATCATTAACCACGTAACCATCAGACATCTTTTATTGTTTCTAACAAGCAGAAATATGCGAAAATTAGTAAACAGAACAATGAGATGTACTAATCATTATCATTAATGGCAAGAAAATATCAATAAAAAAATACAACTTAAATTCGTACTCACTTCATAGACCATTTTGTTTTCAGATTAACGTAATAACCAGATAAAATCCAATCATTACTTGTTATTTATTCCAAATCACTTGTTCACCAATTCAAACTATATAAATATCTAAATGCTACATCTAAAAAAGACACACTTCATTAGTCTAAAGGCTAAATCTAATCATATTACAAATAGTATCTCTCAAGCTTACAAAAACACCACTATAGATAACAAAAAATTTGCACAGATTAAGTTTGTTGTTGCACATCGATAGGTGACTGGAAATAAAGTCTTTGTCAAAACAGAATATATAGTGAAAAAAGAATATTTTTTCCTTCCGTTTAATAACATGTACAAGTATGTTTTCTGAGATAAATGAGTTTAACGCAGGCATTTTATCTTTTCTATTTCTTTCTTATTGCAAAATAAATTAGCAATAATAGATTCAAACAATTACGAGATTATGATAACGATTAAAATAAAATAGCGAACATACATGAGTCTGCGCAAAACATAATTAGATGACCATACTTTTCATTAACACTTTGACAATATATGTAATAAAAAGGAAGAAGTACCAGTTGTCCACGAGTTATGCAGTTGTTATTAAATGAAAAGAAAGTAAACATGAAAATGGTAAATCTTTTAATTTGCTATTTCCTAACCTAAAATAATTGATAAGAAATTTGATGATCTATTCTAATAAGATCAGAGGCTACCTTTAAACAGAATTCTTGGTACTTTAACCATGTCAAACGCTGAGCTTTTTGTAACGGTATGATGAGTGTTCTATGGTCTGCATGACTATTGAAACAAAACTCAATGGTTTATCAGATCAATCGTTTGTTGCAGACAGACAACTGTAAAATTGAAACTCGTTAGGATCATTGATTATTTTGAAGAAAAGATAAATTTTGATTATCATTAAATTTAATTCTAGAAAACAAATAATTTACCTAATACCTGACTGTCAAAATGATATATATCACAAACATGCATAAAAGGAACAACAGTTGGTTATCATTGAAAAATATACACGAAATTATGCACGGATGTGTAACTTTTTGCTTTGAAAAATGTACACATACAATACACATCACAAATGCAACAAAAAGAGTCAACCATAAAACCAAATGATTTGTGAATATTATACAATCATTATCAAATCTCAAAACGAATGTTAAAAAAAATAACAGATTTGTTATCCATAATGCTTAATTGTTGTCTTGTTAATAAATGTCTAGGTATTTATTTCTTAATGATAAAAATCTTGTTGTCGTTTATTATATTTTAATATTCGTTTACATAGAATTTAATTCGTGATACTATGAATACGTTTGTTTATTTGATTAAATAGATGATGAATCAAAAATATTTTTCTAAATTTGTTAATTTTGAGTTTTTTAATTAATGATGCAGAATACATCTACCATAACTATGTTTGGTGAATATATTTAATTGATTATTATCTAAAAGTAATATTTTGAATTTGGAAATTGCTTCTCCAATATTTTCCGGCATATATTATTGAATATGTTCTAGCTTTACAACGATATAAATTTTAGTCTCGAAACTTGATGAACGTCTTGGTAAATACGCGCTTCACATAAAATCGGTTATTTGATTGTGATTCTCTATTTGCTTTGTTATGTTTGGTTTGAGTCCAAATTGTAGCAGCATCGATGATAAGATTCAACACATTTGAACACGATGGAATGTTCGATAAATTCAAGTTGAACGCACGGGTCAGTTCTTGGTCATAAATATAACAATTAACAGTCAACGACCATAAATCAACATCATTATTCGGAGACGATCTCAACTATACGCCAATTGCCTGAAAGCTAAAAAAGTTTTTTTTCACTGGCAATGTAAAGAAATCAGTATTACTAACTTTAGGATGTAATTCCTCACAGGTCCAACCAAACGACTGATTTGGATAATTGATATTTGGAACTATTTTTACGAATTGATGAATAATGTGCGTGTCGTCAGTAGAATATTATATATATACACATTTTTCTCCGGACAGTCAAAGGTGGTGTCCATAGATTTCAATGTATATTCGAACAGACTGTTCTAATTCTATACATTATAAGAATCCGGATATTCAGGTCTTGAGAAAGCTTCCAAGGATCGCGGTCAGTAATTTTAACAGGATTTTCAGGACTTGGATATCCTGCACGACACATTCGCGAACTAATCAGAAAGGTAAAAATCACCAGTTTAATATCTCTCACAGTAAAATTCAGCTATGTTTCTAGTCATAATAAAGTCAGCAATAAGCAGTTTCCCATCAATAAAAGAGAACTGAAAAGCAGTTTCCATTCAGCGAACAGAAACCGTGAAGTGCAACAGGTATAGTCCTTACAGGCTTCTCATTCGAACTAAAGGAAAAAGAATTGATCACCAATGATTGTCTTGTATCCAGAGGTATCGTTCGATTCCACTTGAAAATCCTCAGAAAAAGCACTAAAAATAAACCATTATTTTGACGATTTGGTAAATGAGTGAGTTATAGTTATATTCCACAGTCGCTATTCACGTTCAAAAAACCTTCCACGGCCTGAAATCCTGTGCATTCCGAATCAATCATACAAAACACAAGTTATCACGCCGTGAACATTACTTTTTATACATGCATTACGGATGGCGAATGAGCAAACTGCTGTCAATTCCGAACACTATCTTTCTCCCCAAGGCAAACAAAACGTTACATAACAAAGCTTTGATGACTTCCTATTAATAACTACAACTTTTCTTTCCTCTCATGAGATACAGAACTGTCCAACGTTACATGCAGTAAACCGATAGATGGCAGCCGTTCCTGATTAAGAGATACATTGTCATACTTCTAATCTAACATTGTCATTCTTCTTGGTGATGTAAGATGGTTATGTGAACTAATACTGAAAGAGTTCAGTAATAACGTAAAAACGAAGTTAAATGTTAAATGTCCGAAACGGGTCGCCGGTTCTGATTTCGCGAACGGGAACTACAGTTCTTTTTGCACTGAAAACTACTTACTGTCCTTTTGTGATTTATTGATATATTATGTATTTCATTTCGCAAACATAAGATTTTGAAAGGGTGAGCATTGGAATGAGATATGCTCAAAGAGACTCTCAGATTAGTTGGTAGATACTTCTTAAGATTTTGATATACTGCTTAAGGTCAAGAACGCGTGTTGGAGAAGTTCAGCTCCTGATGTGATGTAGTAGTTTTTGTCTGCTACCAGTGTAGCATTTTCGCATATTCTCTCTCTAACTATTTTACTTAGTATTCAAATCTTAGAACGTCCAGTACTTTTCTTTTTCTTATTTTTTGTTACGCCATTTTCTTACGCATGTGTCCTAAACATTGGTTGCAAAGACCAGAAAATAAAAATGAAAACTAGATGCCAACTATGCTGCGCATAGATTGAAAAGTCGACTGAGTGAAACGGTAAACAGACGAAATTAGACAGAAACTCACAATAGTCTGACCAGTTTTCAAGAAGAATTTCTAAATGCCTATACCAGTTGATTCATTATTCTTCTACTATAGCTTACATCATATCCAGTATTGTAGTATATATTCACTATGAAGTGACTCACACGTGACAATTAATTATCTCATAGCAGAAACAGTTTGACTATTTTTTGAGTAGAATTCCTATATTCTTATATCAGCTGATTCTAATAACTGTCTACGTATCTTCTACGGCATATTATTCACATTGACATATCAGCTGACTCATTATCCTATCATACGTTCTACTATAGCTTTTATGATATCAAGCACTATAGCATATATTCACTACGAAGAATAGCACGTGACGATAATTATCTAACAGAAAAACGATAGTTTTCTATAAAATATCCTCGTTTTGTAGCACTAGTTACAGGGTAACTACAGCACATACCCGAAAACTAACTTCATTTGGGTCATTTACGATCTGTGAGCTTTCGAATCATCTTTTTCCGAAATCTCTACGATCACAGATAACTGAGAACGAGTGTCGGACTCGAACGCGAAAACAGTGTTTTGTTACAACATTTACTAGTGTTATTCAACAGCAGTCTCAAGCTAGGTGTCAAACCACCACAATGGAAACTAGCTCATATTATACTGATACAAAAACCAGACAAAGATCCAAATGATCCCACCACTTATCGTCCCGTTATCCTGTTGACTTGCCCTGGTAAGCTAATGGAGAGAGTAATTAAGCAAAGGTTAAACGAATTTGCTGAACAACATCATTTACTCCCTAACTATCAAGCTGGATTCCGACAACACCGAAGTACAACAGATAATCTATTGCATTTCAAACATGATGTAGATGTTAGTTTATATAAAAACCGACAAACAGGCAAACAGCACTTATCGTCCTTGACATTAAACAAGTGTTTGAACCCGTGTGGTTTAATGGGTTATTGTACAAGTCGAAAAAGGTGAATGTGTCCGAATACTTATGAATCTCGATTTGTCAAATTTTATCTGATCGAAAAGAACTGATTGAATACAAATGCACAATATCAACAACATTTACAATACGACATGGAACGCCCCAAGGTTCGACTCAGTCACAGTTATTGTACATATTGTTCACATTCTTTACCAGTGATTCATTATCCACCATTCCAAGTAATTGCAACAGTAACTTGTTTGCAGATGATACTGCGCTTTGGACTAGTACTAAAACAACAAAAAGTTGCTGCTAATGATGGCTGATTGGATGGCAGTGACCTGAATAGAATTCCAAGTGCCCTTTCAGAATTCTCTAATGCCTTATCGCATTCACCTCTTGCTTTAAAGCTACTCCCACATTATTGCATGTAGCTGCTAATGATGGATGATTGGATGGCAATGAATTGAGTTGAGTATCAAGTTCCGTTTCATAGTTCTCTAATTCTTTATTGTGTTCACCTTGTTGCCCTTAAAGCTAATATTTACCTTTTGTCGTTAAAGCTAATCCCATATTATTATATATAGTTGCTAATGATGGATGATTTGATGGCAATGACTTGAGTTGGATTTCAAGTGCCCTTTCATAATTCTCTAATGCTTTATCGTAGTCACCTTTCTCATGGTGAACGAATCCAGTATTATTATATGTAGTTGCTAATGATGGATGATTGGATGGCAATGACCTGAGTTGAATTTCAAGTGCCCTTTCATAATTCTCTGATGCTCTATCGTATTCACCTTTTGTCGTTAAAGCTAATCCCATATTATTATATGTAAGTGCTAATGATGGATGATCGGATGGCAATGACTTGAGTTGGATTTCAAGTGCCCTTTCATAATTCTCTAATGCTTTATCGTATTCGCCTTTTGCATTTAAAGCGGATCCCATATTATTGTATGTAGTTGCTATTGATGGATGATTTGATGGCAATGACTTGAGTTGG
>CAJNOQ010008655.1:0-10987 GCA_905250885.1 Didymodactylos carnosus | reverse complement strand
TTTACTCGATGCATCTAGATAACTAGATTTTTTTTACTCATTTATCTAGATGCTCCTGCTGGAGCATCGCTAGATGCACCAGCGAATGCATCTAAATATTTTTGCTGGGCAGGTTTTGCTTGGGCTATTCAAAAGATTATTTACATGTGGAGAATCAGAGATGGGCGGGTCCAAGTCCGGAGTGATAGACATTTTTACAAGGACTGAAAAAATACTGAACTTGTCCATCTCTGCCGTCGTATAGGAAAAGGAAACAAAAAGTCCTGTCTTGTTCTTGACTTTTAACATTCAAAAAATTTTTGTTGTTGTTTTTTTGTTACTATAGCCATATAAAGAAACAGTTACTCTTCGATAAAAAGAAGCAAAAGAATGGCCGACAACGAAGATAAAGCTTAGAGGACTGGGACCGGGGTATGCACTGAAAACGTCGAAAGAAAAAATGTCGAAGGAAAAAATGTTGAAAAAAAATATCGAAAAATAAATACCGAAGCATTTTTGGTCGAAGAACAAAATGTCGACGGAAAAAATTTGGAAGGAAAAAAGATCGATGAAAAAATGTCGAAAGAATGGATAATGATGAGCCTGATAAATTTTATTTTATTTTGTTCAACAAAGAGAAAGACAGGTGTATTGATGATTAAAATTAACTATAAAAAAGTAATAAATCGCGTTGTTAGTATCAAGTTCATTTTTTCTTCGCGATCAAGAATGATAAACTTCTTCAGCATCGATTTCTTTATTGTTGTATCATTCATTGAGAGTATCTATCAGTTTTTGAATAGTATCAGTAGAATTGGATTTAGGACGCCGTTGAGCACCTGTATTGATTTCATAAATTAATGCTACAATTGTTTATGAATTTGATAATTAAGTTAAAAAAGTTTGAACTTTTCTCTTCGTATTTTATTACTTAGGGCATACCAAAAGTTCGTAGGGTGATATCTTAATACTTTATAATAAGCTTTAAGTAACTTTCTTTCTATATAGTTTCATAGAGAAAAGAATGTTCTATTTTTCTATGCTATTTGATCATACGTCAACTAATATCATAATAATAAATATTCGATAAGATCTGTTTCGTCTGCATGCGTGCTGGTTATATGAATACTGATGAGTATTTTTTGAATAACTTTTGATAAAAACAAGATAGAGAGCTGCGGTTTTCAGTACTGGAAAGAGTAGATAAAGACGCATCGAACAGTATATTATACGTTTTTATAATATGATTTCTTATGTTTTTTTTATTCAATTTTTGTAACTGTTGCAAAAAGAGTTTTTTTATAAAAAAACGAAAAAGCAAAAAATAGTGATGGTTTTTATAGATTTCGCTAGGAAATTGTATTAGAGGCTCGACTAGAAGACATATTATTCATCTCAGCCTTTCGCACTTTGTAGATCTTCGATTCATGGTTTGAATTTATACTTGATAATTCAAAATTCACTGTAAATAACTTACCAGATTTGTTTGTTCTTAAAAAAGTCAGTCGAAAACCTTACAAAAACAAATCAGGAAATCCTGGAATATACGATTCGATGTGTCTTCATCTCCTCTTTCCAACGGTGAAAACCGCAGTTCTCTATTTTGTTTCTAACAAAAGTTATTCAAAGAATACTCACTCGTATTTTTTACAATTAATATTAATACAACCAGCATGTATGCAAACGAAACATCTTATCGAATATTTATTATTATGAAATTAGTTGAAGTATGATCAAATAGCGTAGAAAAATAGAGCATTCTTTTCTCTATGAAACCATATAGATAGAAAGTTACTTAAAGCTTATCATAAGGTATTAAGGTATCACCCTACGAACTTTTGGTATACCCTAAGTATATTAATAAAGTAATACAATGAACTAAACATTTCGATATGTTAACATATCATCCTCAGCAGTTAAGAAACGAAATATTTTATAGATCCACAATCTAAAATTATAACAAATTTTCCCGAAAAATTTGAAAATGTTAACATAATTTTTGTAATAATATTATAAGAGTTGATAAACATCATACATAAGATTTATCTATATTTCTTATTATCTGTCGTCTCAGATCATACCTAGCATTTTCTCTTCTATACTGGACTACTATCTCTCCTTCTTCCTCTCCTTTCTCTTCTTCTGCTTTTAAACTATTTTTCTTTTCTTTCTTTATCTGTTTGTGTATTTTACCACTGTCTTTTTTTATCTATCTATCGTTGGTCTCCATTGATGACTGATTCTTGTTTTATTGTTGTACGATTTGTTTGTTGTCGTATAACTAATTGTATAAGTTTCATCATCATTTATTGTATGGTTTGTACCATTAAATGAATAACATTGAACATTTTGTGTACATGAAAAAGCCGTCAAAATTATGAACGCAGCAATCGGAGCAAACGAAGCAATCGTAGAATGTAAAGAGCTTCTCTTTGATGTTTGTATAAGAGAAAAGATATATTAAATGTTTCTTCTCCTTCTCCATTTTATTCATTTTTTTTTGGAGATATTGTTTTTTATTAATTCTTATATATAACACATCAAAGGTAACAAAAACAATATATAGAAAGTATAGTGTTTGCGAGCAACGACTTATCAAATTTTCAATATATAGAAAAAAACTGAATAAAATGCAGAAGAAGAAACATTTAATATATCTTTTCTCTTATACAAGCATCAAAGAGAAGCTCTTTACATTCTACGATTGCTCCGTTCATAATTTTTACGGCTTTCCTTATCATTCATTATTCTTACTGTTATATAAGTACATAAAAAAAACAAAAGCCCATAACCATATAACCATAAAAATACATTTCCATCGATAAAAGATTATTTAAAAAAAACTATATATTTATAGGTAAGTCTGTATAACGGGTCGCATAAGCTACGTTTTTGCCATGTTATGGTGATTCTCGATACTTGTACATTGATGCAAAACAAAACCTACCCATAACCATCATTTATAAACTACCCACAGGTTATCATTCGTTATTCTTCAGAATAGATAGGAAGGTACAAAAAGTACAAAAAGAAAATGTGTTTTCTTACACTGTTTACATATACATAAGCACTTTTTGTCTTAAGAGACGTTGCATGACTCTGTCGAGCAACCGTCGGAAAGGCCATAACATGATAAAAAAGCTTTTATTTTATTCATAGCCTGTTCGATTCTTCGTACAAAGTAAGGTATGAACCTTGAATCTAAGTTTTAATCTTCATCTGACTTACGTTTCCAGAGAAAATAATTTTTCAATAAGAGTATCATCAAAATTTTGAAAAAATGCTCGTAGAGTAATATTGAGTTTCTTGTGAAATCAATTTTTATCGGATTATTTTATGTAACATCTCATTCGAAAGAGGAGAAAAGCTGAACAAGATATGCTATTTTGTTTCCGTAAAAGTTGAGAAATTGGTATGAAAAAAATGAAATATTGAATTCTAAAAACTTTTTCAAATTTTGTTTTTTCTAACTTTTCTTAAAACTCAACCCCTGTTAAGCGTAGGAAGCAAATGAAAATAGATGCATTTTATACAGCAAACAATTCTCTACAAATTGTACTGAAACATAATTTAAAAAAGGTGGTACAAAATGATTAAAACTGAGAAACAAGGCGCCGCTAGCCAGTTCCTGTTTCGGTAAATAATGGAGTTTTTTTTTTCCCCTAACGGAAAATATTTCCCGTTCAAGAAAGATGTATTTCCCGATTGAGAAATATGTCCTGATCGGGAAAGCGAAATCTATCCTATTCGGGAAATATTTCGACTTGTCTACGGTGAAACCCTGCACCGCTTCCGCGCATGTTCTGATTGGTTCCATCGGAAGGAGCACGAAAAACTGCATTGATGGACGTGGTGCCAGGTGAATTTGACGCGCTTCTAGCAGATCTGATATTATAGAAATGTGGAATAGAAGTAGGATCAAAATCTGACAAGAAATGACATTTTTGTCATATGTTAGAGTGGAGGAAAAGAAAGATGGAAGAAAGAAAAAGAAAAGACTAAGAAAAAGGAAGGATGCAGAATTATAAACATGTGTCATCGAGCTCTAGAGGCGTAAGGAATATCTACTGACTAGCCTTCAAGTGATTAATATATTGAATATAACTAGATCTAGTGTGTATACTTTTAAAATAAAAAATAAAATAAATTTTCTCAAGGTCGAAGATTTTCTTTCTAAATCATCGATACGATATGACTTTAAAATCAAATCAGGCTTCATGCGGTAATGCTGAGCATGTTTATTCGCATCGCACTACTACCTTCTTCCAGCTTCTACTTCATTTGATATTCCTGATTCTTACCAAATCACAGCTACTGGTGAAAAATTTGTGATTTGCGACACATTGGTTTGTCGTAAAAAAAAAATGTAATTTTTTGATAGTCCAAAAAAACTTGAATTATTATTTAACAGTTCTACTGTATTAATGGATGGCACCTTTTCAGCAGCACCACCATTTTTTGATCAAGTTTACACCATCCATGCTTTAAAATTTGAATGCAGTACGACATACATACTCTATTTCATAAGTATTAGAGTCTCTTTCCTCTTTTGCAGGTTTTCCTTGTGTGTTTGGCCTTTTACCTGATAGAAAGAAATCGACATATCAACAATTATTTCAAGAATTAAAAGATGTAACTGCATCCATGAATCAAATATGGAAACCTGAACGAATCATTACCGATTTTGAATCCCGCGATATCTGCTAAAGTAAACCCTACTGATCACCTTTACAAAAACATGTCTATTTTTCATTTTGGTTTCTTGAAACTTTACATAAAGGGTGTTATTTTCACCATAGTCAGCCCATATATCGGCGTATTCAAAATTTGGGTTTAAGTACGGCTTATTCTGAAGATGAAGAGATCAGAAGTTGTTGTCGTAAATTAATGGCATTAGCGCTTTTACCACTTCATGAAGTTGAAAGTTCTTACGTGCAACAGTAAATGCAAGGGTGAAGCGAGAACTTCGTCAATTATTCTTATATTATGATGATTATTGGATGAATAATGTACCATTAGAAATGTGGAATGTCCATGGTTGTCAACATCGAACAAATAATGCCTGTGAAGGTATGTACGTCCTTTCTGTTGCAACGTTATATTACGATCTACATATATAGGCTTCCATAACAGATTAAATCGACGTATGGAACGAGCACATGCAAACATCTGGTCATTCATTAGATGTATCGTGAGTGAAGAACGTCGATTTCAACATTCATACATTCAAATCAATACAGTTAAAAAAGTATGAACTTTTCTCTTCGTATTTTATTATATTAATAAAGTAATACAATTAACTAAACGTTTCGATATGTTAACATATCATCCTCAGTAGTTAAGAAACGAAATATTTTATAGATCCACAATCTAAAATTATAACTTAATCTTCGTATTTTATTATTTACTTTATTAATATGATAAAATACGAAGAGAAAAGTTCAAACTTTTTTAACTTAATTATCAAATTCGTAAACAATTGTAGCATTAATTTATGAATTCCACGTTCAACTTACGTTGTATGCTATTTAAAAAGAAACGGAAATACTTATATTCTCAAGCAAAATTATTTGAGCAAATGAAATTCTTGAAAAAATGTAAACATAATGACATAATCCCACATGGTTTTAGAATAAAATCTAGACAATTTGTAAGCAAAGGCAGTAAACGGATATGTGACGAAGCAAGTAAAAACTCATTAATAATGCAATTAGAAATAATTATTCGAAAATGTCACGCATTCAATTCGAATTAGACAACATTGATAACAAAATGAGAGCGATTAATACCAATGACCAATCTTTGCTACCAAAATGGTGCTACGAAATTCAAAACAATATTCCAACTTTTCGTTATAAACTCAAAAAGAAATTTTTTAACAAGTTTTCAAAATTAAAAAACGAACAGAACGATAACGAAAGAAAACTTATGGATACAAACGAGATGAACACGATGAATCTATCAAGTGATAAACAGGAAACTAATGTGAATTTGAACGAAAAAGTAGTCGACCTGACAACAAGGAAACTAACAAAAGACGAAATAGAAGTTTAGGACTTAATTTTATACCAACAGCAAAAGTAGACGTTTCTAAGTATGTTGCATATGTAATTTCTAGTATTGAATCTTCATTGTACAAAACGAACATCATACAAAAAGAAAAGATTGTAACGCAGGTTAGAAATACTATTGATCAATACTTGCCAAAAGCTGTGAAACAAAACAATGTTATGAATCTAAAACCAGAACAGTTGAAAGCAATGAAAAAGTTAAAAGAAGATAAAGAAGTCATAGTTGTAGCAGCATATAAGGGTGGTAAAGCAGTCGCGTTAGACGTTGAAGATTATAAGAAAAAAGTTAAGAATAAGTTAGATACAGACACATACCAAGTTTTAAGAAAAGATCCAAGTGCACACATATACAAAGAATTGAGTAAGTTAGTTACTAAACTAAAACAAAATTCATTAATTTCAAAACGTCAAGCCAAGACTTTCTTAAAACAAAAACGACTACCGATTGTTAGAGCGCAAGTCAAAGTTCACAAAGCAGGCTATCCTGTAAGGTTAATCGTAACAATGAGAGAAACGATAGGATCAGAATTAGCCAGATTCGTTACGCACAGTTTAAGTAAGATAAGTGAAAAAGCGAGATCGATCAAAAACATCGAAGATTTCGTTAATAGTTTAGATAAGATCACAGCAACAAATAGAACTACACTTGCTAGTTTAGATGTAGTAGCCTTTTTACATCAATCGATAAGAATAAGGCACTAGAAATATTAAAACAAGTTTTAGAAGATGATGACATCTGGATGGCCGATAGTAGTTTGACAAAAGAAAGTATACTTGAAATTGTCAGTTTTTGCATCAATAATGTAGTTTTTAGATTTGACGGCAAAATTTATAAGCAAAAAATGGGATTGCCAATCGGGAATTCACTATCTCCCCTCCTGGCAGATCTCGTTATGAATGATTTATTGTCAAAAATTCGGACAAAAATAAGTACCCGTACAATATGTTGAAACGTTATGTAGACGACATAATTCTAATTTCAGAATTAGATAAGGATCAAATTAATGATTTAGTAGCGTATCTAAATAAAATTGACAAGAATAATATTCAGTTCACGTCAGAATTTGAGAATGAGTCTAAGTTACCGTTTTTAGATGTATTAATTAAAGTAGACAAGGAGAATCATAAATTTAAGACAACGTGGTATCGAAAACCAACAGCAGCTAAATCATTACTAGATTTTAGGTCGGATCATAATGAAACCATTAAACAGAACATTGCTAGTAATATGCTCAATAAAATAATGATGATAAATAAAAATGAAACTAACAAATCAGACATCACAGCTCTTTGTCAATTATTGCTAAATAGTAGTTATCCTAACTCTACCACAAAAACTATAAAGAATAAAGTTAGAAACATTAGGAAAAACCACAACAGTAAGAACGAGGATAACGGGATATATACATCCACTGTAGTTATACCACACTTGAAAGGCATGACAGAAAAGCTTAGTTTCGTTGAGACACTGAATGAAATTTTTAATGCTTTTGAACTGTTTTCATACAACAGTAGAAAATAATCATATAACAAACTGAACTTATTGTGACTTTGCCTGATCTTATTTTGTATTTTTCGAGCTTTTTAGTCTTAACAATCAGCAACAATAATGAAATACAACTAATACATAGCTTTACTTTGACTATTTGCTGCAATACTTTATGCTAAAAATACTTAGGGCATACCAAAAGTAGTGGCGCCGATCCATAATATTTTACAGAAGGCTTATGAAAATTTTTTTTCTATATATTCCGATAGCCCAAGTCGTGCTCTCTAATTCTACAATATCGCCTCATTCGTCTGGTGATATCATAATAATAAAATTTCGATTTGCTAAGGTTTGCTCTTGACTTTTATTTCTTTTCTTCTTGAGAATACACAATAACTACTTAAGTAATTCCGTTATTTTTTATCCGCTCTGGTCGAGCAATGTCCCATTCGAAAGATCATCAAAAACTAAACAAAACCATGTACCTTCGCTTTTTCTAAACTCAATACTGATTTTGTAAGAGGGTTCATCAAGTGAAGGATTATGATTTTCACATACAAATTGTTTCTATCAAAACCCACTTTTGGGCATCCAAACAGGATTTCCCTAGAAATATGAAGGTAACATTAGATAGAAAATTCAATTTTCTACAAACTGAGCCAAAAAGCTTTGTAGACGACATATATTTCTTTATGTTTATCTATTTATTTTAATCAATACTACACAGAAACAAAAAAATAGCAATTAATCAACAAAATTGAGACAATACACTTTTTGTATGTAACAGAAAACGATGAATATATTAACGTTCGCGAATGATCTCGACGTTTTCATACAATGCTAAGGCCGTCTAAAAGAACAGCAAATCAGGAAATCTAATAAACCTTCGAGTTGTAGAACAATAGAGTGGAACCAATCACGGACACGAGGATTCGCGAGAGTTTAAATAAAGTCATCCCCAAAAGCAAAACACGATTTAAATCGATTTTTATTAAAACGGAAAAATCACATAAGTTTCTTAAATAAAAATTCGTTCGAGAATATACCGGGTTAGCGCTATGACACTTCTTTGAGTACATTTTAGCATAGGTGAAACAGGATTTGTTCTCACCTTTTATATTTCTACCACTGTTCTGACGATTTCTTTAGCATAATTATTTAACGAACTAATTCGTCAGATTCTATCTTTAAACTTAGCGTATTAAATTTGGAAACTCGTTGGCAACAGTAGTTCTTGTAATATGTCACGATGTATTGAATGTTTTTACACGATGAAGAACTGATTTGCTTTAAACAATCAATTGATATACGTTAGAAAAGATCTCTCACATTATGAAAACTCATGAAACGTTCTAGAAGACCATATCAAAATCTGTCTCCTCATCATCAGTAATTCCATATAACACTTACTAAGTCTCACTTACCTTTCATTGCTAGTATTTGAGTTGTATATTTAAAATGTTCTTTTAATTTTTCACTTCGATCTAATTCTTGTAAAGCAGTTAACGTTCCATTGATCAGTTTCAAATCGAACAAAGCTCTAATAACACGTTGTAAACGAGCTATATCCTCTGCCATTCTATACAACTATAAGTAGAAGTAAAACGGCATTAAAATGAGTTCTCTAACTAGAAAAATAAAATTGGAGATAGATTTTTATTAGAGCTTTCAGAAACCGCTGTTTTTCGAGCAGAACTTCATGTTTTTTCCTGCAGGAACCGATGTTTCTCCACAACAACTTCATGTTTTTTCGTGAAGAAACAGGTGTTTCTCCAGAACAACTTTATGTTTTTTTTCTGCAGAGAGCGTTGTTTCTCCGCAAGCACATTATGTTTTTTCGTGAAGAAACTGATGTTTCCTCACAACAACTACAGGTTTTTTCGTCAAGAAACCGATTCTTCTCCAGCAGAACTTCATGTGTTTTCGTGAAGAAACCGATGTTTCTCCGGAATCGCTTGATGTTTTTTCGTCGAGAAACCGATGTTTCTCCAGCAAAACCTGATGATTTCTCGGGAAGAAACAGATGTTTCCCCACAACAACTTCAGGTTTTTTCGTCAAGAAACCGACGGTTCGCGAGCAGAACTTTCATGTATCTGTTTCCTCTTTCGATTGTTTTGAAATTGGCCTGCGGAAGGTCAAAGTCGAAGCTGCCAAACGCGAACTGATTTTCGCCATTGTGCACGTGACTTTTACTTGTTGTATGTTTATGAACTCGGTCAAAAACACTTCCAAAATTCTCAAAGCTAGTTTTTGATAGGTTTTTCGATGTCCTCTACAACGATCAGAACATTTCTTTTGACTCCGGAAACCTGGTTTTGCAGAAAACGGTGTCTAGAAGCATCATAAGCCCGTATCATGTTGATATTCGGATTCAGCGGTGTCGATTACAATCGATTACTATCTTATTAATTAGTTATAAATTAATATTTGGTGTTAACCGACTACATTCCAGGTCAAAAACGATTTATCACTTGCATATGTTCCCTCGTGAGTTAGAGAGCTTTTTTGCACGTTTGGACATCCTGGGCAGGAAAACAAAGCATTCACAACTTTTCTAAGATGAACTTTTGACATGTCTCAAACCGACTCTTTAGAGTAGCGTTCTCAGTAATGAGTTAGTTCTCGAACTCACAGCACATGTCCCATTACTAGCATAACTTGTCTGATGCTGCCCTGCTCTATGAGAAATAAGACACATGAGCACACTTCAGCAAAAGAAGAGAAAAATCACACTACAGAAAAAGGATAAAAAATAAGTAGACAAATAAAACATAAAGAAATAAAAGAAAAAATTCGTGAGTCCTTCGCTATGCGTGAGAATTCTTCTGAGTTTAATGGCACTGATCTATCGCTCCAGCCAAGGGATAGGTAATCTTGAACACAACCAAATATGTAGTATAGAAGGCAAGCCACTGATTGAAGTATCAATCGTAAGGAAAGCTCTAGCTCAGGATAGGGATAGGTTGAGCTAGAGCTTTCCTACTGCATATTTGGTTGTGTTCAAGATTAAGTTGGATAAGAGTGTTATTCACGTTTAATGCTTCAGCCAGTGCTTTGCCTCCTTAATCAGATAGCTGGTTACGGCGGAGATTAAGTTCAGTGAGGGCGTTGTTCACTTTCAGTGCTCCAGCCAGTGCTTCGCCTCCTCGAGCACGTATCCGGTTGCATTCAAGATTAAGTTCAGTGAGGGTCTCATTAAGTTTTAATGCTTCCGCCAGTGCTTCGCATCCTGGAGTAGATATTCGGTTCTATGCAAGATTCAGTTGAGTAAGAGTATTGTTCACCTTTAATCGTTCAGCCAGTGCTTCGCCTCCTCGAGTAGATTTTACCCCTGGTGTTAATTGTACTTATATATGATTGCAAAGTGTTTACACATAACTGGTCATACATACAGGCTAAATTGGATTGTAATAAGGCTTCGAGAACGTAACAGCCTACTAATAGGCC